>LUCM01008791.1:160643-232910 GCA_008360955.1 Fasciolopsis buskii | reverse complement strand
ATATATATATATATATAGAGAGAGAGAGAGAGAAAGAGAGAGAGACTCTGGATAAAATTAGCGATGGAAATGGCGAAATCCCGCTTGACCTTTATCGACATACATTTGCATTCCGATACCAGCAAGTGAGTGCCCATTGCGCCGCGAATAGAATGCTCAAAAACTGCTACCAAAAGAGTGAATAGCTTTCTTTGTCAACGCTTTATCGATTAAGACAATGTATTGAGATATGGCTCAGAGGAAAGACCGTCCACCTCGAAAGTTCGGCCTACCCCGAACTTCACCATTGATAAACAATTATATATGGAAGCGTCTCTGCTTACAGCTGAGTTCACGCATGGTCCTCATTTTAATAGTCTTCCCAACAGGAACACAAAAGCAGAAAAGTGCATCAAAAACGATTTATTAAATGAAAGGACAATTGTCAGCAATATAAACTGGAAATCGAACAACTGTTCATTAAGATCGAGAGTACAAAACAATGTCCCGGATCATCTCAACTGACGGAGAAGTTGGTCGCGAGCTGCCGAATTACTATAGAGTGCTGTCACTAATCCACGCAGTTCTGAAGGTTCTAATCTGGCTGTAACTGAAAGTGGTCCCTGGCCTCCGTTCCACAGCACCCGTTCAATAACTGCCATCGTAGACGCCGTTAAAACGGAGAGAATACCTCGAAGCCGAGCCAACTCGGGTACGCGACGCGCCAGAGAATTGAGATAAGCCTTTGAAGCAACGAATAAGATGATTGAAATACTTAAGGTGCTGGAATAAATATCCAACAGTTCGCAAAGTAGTTTAACAAAACAGTGAGGTTAAACAGACTGCCAAGCGAAAACATTCTGAGGTCAGATAATCAAAAGAGCTAAAAAGGTTGTGAAAAATTCCCGTTTCAATCATATAAATGGTGATTCACTTTGACTTTGTAACAGTCTTCATTAGTCAAATTATGAACTAGAAAATAATCGTGAGATTGACCGGAACAACCCGTACAGATTTATGCCTCACATTTCATTATAGAATACCCACTGAGTGAAAAACAGTATGGCGCTACAACGTATCCACAAAGGACCCGGTTTATATGACCAACGTTGTGTGTGTCACGGTGAGCGAAAGTTGCCTTTTATTCGGATTGGTGTTTATTCCTTTCATTTCCCCGAGTAGTTTAAAGGCAAATATACATCATTTTCACGAAATAGGTTCCGGGTAACAAAGGGCTGCTACGTGACCGCTGATTGGAGGATTCGAACCGGCAATCTTCAGGTCGAGACGTCGCGACTTTGATCGTCTGAGCACCACCAGCTAAAAAAAGATAATTTTCGCAAAAACCACAATTGTTAACACGGGAGTGACTTTGGTAGCGAGCGAAGAGTCTTTTCGCAACTACAGTTGTCGAGATACGACCCCAAACAGTTCAATTAAGCGGATATTTCCTATTGGTTGATCAACGTTCTAACTTAAAATACCTAAGCCGATAATTTATAAGATCGTGAGTCGTTGCAGCACAGATGACCCTTTTTCGCTCTACGTGGAAAAGTCGTTTAGAAAGATAAAACGATAAAAAAATGAAACGAAATCCAACTTGGACTTTATTGGGTTATTACGGAGTGAAACTTGTCAACCTAGTGAATCCGGGGTCAAACCGTGCTGGATGAAGAAATTAGGGTACAAGGAAAACGAAGTTGGTTATCGTAAATAATACTATCGAAGTCTCATCCGAGTTTCTGTTAGTCAGAAGCTATTGCATTCAGAATAACAAACAGGCGACTGTGAATTGAAGAGTTCGGCTCGCGTGTCACAAAGTCTAGTGGCTGCACTATAAATTACCAATGAGTGAATCAGTTACGTACCACGCAGCACGAATGAAAAGTACAGCAAACCCTAAAACAATAAGTTTTCAGCAAATAAAAATCAAGTTCATGACGAAAAAGTGCGGGAATAAGCTCAGACAATTTTTGATCTTTCTATCCATTGGAGGCGATTCCGACGCACGGGATAACCGAACGCCTCTAGTGAACATGTTGCGCACGATCGAAGCGAACAGTAGGCTCGGAATACCGAATCAAAAGCTTTCGCATAGGGTTTGGGGCAGTGGTTCTCCAAAAAGAGAGAAAACAACTCAGATCTGCTGCCCTTAATTATGTCTATAAAACATTAGATTTTGCTTTGACTGAATGCCTTTCGAATTCCACTCTGAACATACAAACCACAGGTCCTCTGGTCAACTTTGCACTTCAGAAGTACCAGGCTCAAGTTCTGCTCTCACTGAAAGTCATCAGTAGTGCATCACACCCAAAGTTTGAACCCAGGCCCTTTCGCACGGGAGGCGTGCGTGCCGCCACTGCTTGTCCAGCCAAAATAATGGAGTAAAGTTTGTTCAGCTGTCGTCCTCACTGACCGTCAACGATACTCGACAGTTTTGGAACTAGAGTCGAGTCTGGTGCTTCCCGAGTGCAAGGCTGACCGAAGGACCGGCGGTTTGTGCGTTGAGAGTGGAATTCGAAGGGTAGTCAGACAAAGCAAAATGTCATCCGTGCTACACACCGCAAGCAAGTAATTGAGATATATACATGGGAAACATTATGTGCTTATCGGGGAGGAAAGATAGAGTTAGTTTTAAACGTGGTGCGCCAATCCGTTTATATTACAATAGATGTCAAAAATGTTCACTCCAAACAAACTCTAAAGACGCCAGTGTTTCAGATGAAAGTTTTATTGAGAGCATATGGAGAGCCAAGTTGACCACATGGTAACTCAAACACGGGGGAAAATGCTAGTATACAATGCCACGTGTGAAATGCTTTGGGCGAAGGCAGATGGACATTGGATGTGAAGTCCACATTCCCCATCCATTTGGTGGGGAGATGACATGCGTCAGATTGTAAATCGAATCGATGCAGTCGGTTGCCCAAGGTCACGCGTGGCGAACTGACTGCTGTTAACAGGCAAATCCGCGTCGTTCCATCACACACACAGACAAACGATACGTACAAGATGACCAGGAAAACAACAAACAGGCCAATCGAATGCAGAGCGGGGTATGGACAAGCGGTAACATGACCCGAAAATACCATGAGGAGTATCGATTTAACGTTGTGGGAAGGGAATCATGTTTACACATACAAACCCGGAGCGCCCGATATGCATGAGATTCGCAAGTAAGAATAGTGAACAAGCTTTATGAGTCACCTACCTCAATTGTGCCCATAGACTTGGGGTATAATTTGATATTAGAAGAACAACGATAAGACTGCCTGCAGAAGCAGCTGCGCTAGACCAATGTACAAACATGTGTTCAGTTAACTTTTTGCCCGCTGCAAGTAGCAACACTCCGGGCATTCTTACGAATGTGATGCTTGAGATGCAAGACAGCTTTCTAATTCAAAGACGTCGAGTAGTTACAAGGCAATAAGTATTCACTAACAAAGCAGAAATATTTTAGTAGTAGGAGATTGAGTGGTGAATTATTTAATGAAAACAGAAATAAGTGGCATCTCCGCTGGCTTAAGAAAATCAACTACAACAGCGCGAACTAGATGCTGCCACTTTTATTTCATAAGATAGAAAATACTTTACGAGAAATGAGAACAAAACAGTTTAGGACAAGTGAGTCACCTCGTCAAGTACAACTGACCATTGTTTGATCAAATGCGACATCAAGCACAGCGGTCAGGAAATGACAAAGTGAGTACAGAATACAAAAGCACTAAGTTATTTTGACAGATCTTGAAAGGAGGCGATGAAATGGATCCTAAATTGATGATACAAAGATAGCAATGACAACGCAAATAGATTACTTAAAAACCGGAGGATAACCTGGAAAATACAATTATCGCTAGAACAAAAAAGAAGCAAAGTTCCTTTTGACTCAGTAACGGAAATTCGGGAGTGGTTTTAGGGGCGTATCTAGCCGTACTGAGAAACACTCAAATTTGCCAGGCTGATGACCAACCGTAATAAGGACCATCTGAAGTCACCCCGACGGAGAAGGATGTTACGAGCAATAAACGGGAAATGACTTAACCAGTAGTTGCTCTGCTTTGACAAATTGGAAACATTACAAGACGGACCATGCAGCAAGAACGCATATATAGCAAATATTTAACTGGGCGAAAGATAGCAGACACTTTGGCACTTTGACACACTTTGCTATCTTAGAAACGAGCTCGGAGAAGAATCATATTGGTATGGGAACTAGGAGAACACATGATCAATACGACCGATCTAGCTCGAATGTGAAACATCTCGTAGGGCTACTGATTTGAATGACCAACGTTCTATTTCCTTGAGAACCGAGAAACGCCATTAGAGAAATGAGGAAGAACGTTTGCAAATGTCGACTATTCACGAAAAAGGTGCAACTGACTGATGCGTACTAGAGCTGGGAAAGGGAAATCGGTATCAACAACTAGTTTTCGGGCAATTAAAATCAATCGCATTTTCTGGCCAAAAGTAGGTCACAGCGACTACTGGTCAGGGTAATTTGGAAATGAAGCGCTTCCCACAGAATTTACTTCACCATGGTGATGGTTATGGTCGTAATATCAGTGAGGGCGTGATTGACCATCAAAATGATTGGTGGATATCAAATATCAAAATTACTCTAGAATAAATTACTCGATGATGACCCTCTGACAACCAGAAATAATTCTTACATGTATATTCTTCACAAAAATCTATAACAAATTAAGTGCTATTAAAGCCACAGCGAAAAAGAAAAGAAACTGTAAGATTGATCACATACGGCAACTCTTTCGTGTTTCCCTTTTACATCATGAGCTTACCGTTATCATCCACCATTCATCGGTGGGCGTTGCACTAGGCGGCTGTTGTTTTAAGCCCTACTTAGAGCCTCTGGCCAGAAGACCTGATATACAAGGCAACTCCCTGTCCCCAGCACAGTCGAGTATTGAAAAATCAGTTTCGTACATCTCTGATAGATCATAGTGCACCGAAAGACGATAAGCTATTGCTTTATTGAATGGGGGGCACAGTTGCCACGTTTCGGCGCGACTAACGGAGTCTCGTGACGATTCACTGGGAGAATCCTTGCTACGCTAAACCAACAGCGTCCTAGGCCACTGCTTGTTCGTGATTGCATATCTTGTTAACTGGAGCCCATTTTATTCATGAGTAACCACCGGTATGGTGGCCATACCGCTCTTCCCCAAACTCAAGACGCGTAAACTAGCATAAACCTCTTCTCAATATCAGCTCGTGGAATTTTCCTCCGTTTATTCGCTGGCAAATAAGTGCTGTTCATAGGTTGACAGCTTCTTTGAACCCAACGGAGGAGCTGATAAAATGTGAGAAACTACTACTCTGCCAAATGTTTTCAACCGACTTCCTGGCGGTTCAACTGAGTTTCAAACAGACAATAAAATATCTTGCACTTTAAGTCCCCTGTGCTAAGGGACCGGGTACATGGATTAAATATGCAAGCGTAAATAAGAGATTGATTGAAAGCAACGGTTACTCACAAACTCCAATGTGGTCAGAGCAGGTTTCTCAGGCTCTGAGATGGCTACTTGCCCTGAACGTCTCTCGACATATTTCTAAATGACCGTGCATCTCAAAAAGCCTCCAGTTTTGGGTGCGGGAATTTCAGATAAAAACATGAGAACGAAGGCTTGGCTCTCTACTGGATCGACTGATATTTGCTAGTCAACCTACGGGGGATGGCTAATTAACCAAGGGTACTTCACGGAGCATACGGCACCACGCTTAGCAGCACGTGCGGCGGAAGCATGTTCTGAGCACTCAGGTCTTATCCGAAGGGCGCTCAAGTCGGATCTTCAGTCACCGACTCCTGAGATCCTCAAATCGCCAAATCATCTTATGAGTCAAACCATTTGGTCAGAGATTGGGAGGTAAGGTTTCGAAGTCAATGCATTGCTTCGCTGGAGTAACCACTAACAAACTATGGATCACGATGGATAACCAAACACACAAAGGAGGGGAATGAAATAATCAGCATAAGTGGGTCAATTCTATAACGTTTCTTCTCCTGTACTAGTTGATGTACATAGAGTCAACAACAATCATTTGTGTAAACTTTGTGTCACTTACACGCTGATTCTCGAATATGACCAGTAAAGCTAGCTTACTTAATGCTATACAGCTGAACCCATCTGTTTTTCAAGATTACATTAGACTAAAGACCACCAGCCACGGGCATTCAGGTGGAGAACCGGTGATTTGGTGTAACTCATGATGCCACCGTAAATTCAGTTTGACTTCCTGTAAAGCAGTCCGTCCAAAACTCCTTATCTTTTGGACTTGCCAAGTCAACAATACAAGTCCACCAGCAAATCTCAGTGAAAAGCCTTCTGATAAGCCAGGAGTACTTCGACGAGCATCTCATCAGACAAGATGCAAACCGAAGCAAAGACAGAGGCAGCAGCGTAAATCAATCGTCTTATTTATACGCCAATTTGGATGAGACCCTGAATACATACACTGGAATCGAATGGTACGTAGGACAAACCACTTGGGAATAAATCCCACGAGCACTGGTATACATTGGTATACATGAACCTCGTTGTCAGCGTTCCAACACCTGTATTAACGGGCCCATAGTAAAAGTAAACTTGGCAGCACGCTTAGAGAGCATAAAACAAAACTTGGCAAGGTAAAGGTGACTGTAAACAATGATTCATCGAGTCAACCTGACGCGACCATTCAGATTGGGAACGAGCACAACCAGAATCGAAACTATGTTTGACAGAGGTCTGATGATCAACCCAGAATACCTTTTCTAGTTCAGAGACACCTGTTTCGGCCAAGGTAGTTAATTTGGCATTATCTACAGGAAAATACGATAGTCAGAGAATTGGTTCAGCTCAGTTTTTAAAACTATCAAACTGGCACTAATGAGCCTTCACTTTGGCCGGTAACTTGAAGTACCATCGAAACGAAACAAACTGAATGAAAAATATTAGATGGTCGACAAAAAAGATTTTAATCAAAAAGTACGGGGCAGCCAGAAATGACTTTGAATGCAATGACTGTAATACTTTACCATATCATCCACTGATTACAGCCATATAGTGAAGTCATTGGACTTCCAACTCCGGAACGCAGCTAGCCATGCTCGAGATAGCACACTGGTTAGGGCTTACATGTCATTTTGTCACGGTATAGGTCGAACACCTCGACCTATTTTCCAATCAAGACTTGCTACGGAGAGCAGAGTGCACGGAAGAAATTCATCAGTGAGTATGCACAAGACACGACCAAGCCACCTTGGTCAACACCAGTCGAGTCCTTCCATTTGTGGATTCAGCACCATGGCCAAGTCCCCTTGGCCGATCTGAAGATTAGCGATAAAACTATCGCAGGAGCAAATCCGAGGTGAGTCATAGACCACAAGCATTTCTCTAACACTTGTTAATCAATGGGACGCACAATTTCACAACAGGGCAAGCAAACGAGAAAAACAGCCGAAATGCCTACGTCAGCAGGAGTCTTTTCTATCTTCTGTTAGGAATGACATTCCGATCATCGGCCTCTGGACGAAAAGGTTGCTAATCGGACTCTTCCCATCGGGGGGCACTTTCTCATCAGTACTTTATCAATACCTGCGGCTTTCTTCCTGAAATACCGTACGTTTATTGCATAATAACTTGAGAAAAAGAGGGAGAAGACTATCTACTTATTCATTTATTTGCCCATCCAATGATCAATAGAGATCTTTTCGTGTGAACTGACCCAGTCTCAAAGACGAACGGATTATGATCACCAATAGACTAACCACATTCCATCAGCATAAACCCAAAAACATTAAAAAACGGCATTGATCGGTCAGAATGTAACGACCCGGCGCACGGAGATAATCTAACTGAGTTAGAAAAACTGAATTTTCGACTCAGTTGTATTCTGCTAATGAATACAAGCACAGACAGTTTGTCCGACCCAACTATCTCAGTCAGCGGAAAACGCGTAGAAGATAAAAGTCATCAGATCGAGTTTTAGATCGGGCACGACAATTGTGGTTAATGCCTGCAAATACTGTGAACGATCTAAGAATAACGGACTTTAGAACAGAGAACGGTGGGAAGGAGAAAAGGTATTGAGTAGAGAATAGTCAACAAAAGATCCTAAGTGCACATGCTTACCTCTTCATCTGTTTTATGCAAAACCAACTCCATATCCGGAGGTTCGTTGAATATATGCGTTATCTGGAAAAGGGAGGCGAAAAGGTAAGAAAAAATAATCTATGAGGATTAAGAACATCGAAAATTCGTTTCCTTGGTTACCCGATTCGCTAGTCGCAGGACGTAAACTCAGAACTGTGAAGAACAGAGGGGAAAATCATAATCCCATCTCAGTAGAAAATAACATCCGTTTAAATATCACGTGCGAGAGAATAGCACTTTCTATTCTCAATCTATTTATAACCCGGGAAAATGCAGTGGATTTTGAGAACCAAGAGAGGATTAAGTGAAATGGTCTGCGGAAGGAGGCCATGATGTGCAGATTCAATATCCCAAAAGAAAGAGGTCAGACTTCTGGTTTTATAGCATATGAAACAGTTTTTTTATTTATGAATGACAAGCAGGCACTCGTAGCTAGTTCGCAAGAAGAAATAATTTAAAGAGTGGCCAGTGGGACATTGGATTCAGCGTCAGAATGTGGATATTTTCAAGCGCACAACAAATAAGGGAAAACCTTTCAAGGGGAAGTAACGCACTAGAGTGTACTCTATGGAGAACAACCGCGATGAGATTTGAAGCAAAGGTGCAGATGGTTACTAAAGTCTAGCAACCATTCTAGGGGTAAGTTCAGTTCAGTTCAGTTGTTACAACTATTAACCTTGGATCGATGTACCCTGGCAAGAGAATACCTAACAAAAACCACTTAGTCAGCCCAGTCTTAACACTAAAATGTGCGTCTGGATTTCCAGGGAAAAACGGAACAGGGGACCCCGGTGGCAGAACGGATAAGGTTCAATGAGCCAGGAGAACGGTTTGGAGTAATGGCAATGAACAAAATGAAGAAATAAATGAGAAGGCCAAGAGTATAGAGATCATCACGATCCCGATCGGTAGCGAGTGTTAAGGGATCAACGAGTCGACCAAGATTGCTGACCAAAACAAAATCTTCGAATTTGCACCCCAAAACTGTCGTATTTGGGGCAGGGAAACGTCCATTCTTGCTATGGAAATATTAAAGTCACCAAAATGATAGTTTGACAAATGGCGTCTAGGGAGGACAAGTTCTCAAAGCTTAAAGACGAAGAACCTTTACCATTCGTGAAAAGACAGTCAATATAAAAACAATGATTAGAGGAAGAGAACCGTAGTTACGGTAACCCTAGTTGAGGTTCGCGACTGGATACGGTATCGGAATGATGGATGAAGGCGCACACAGCCCACTACTTGAAAGAAAAAACGGAAAAAGTAGTCAGAAGATTAAAAATGAGTGATTTCTGAGTTAAAAATGAAAGGGAAGGCGATCAGAAAAAAAAGGGACACAATATTGCAGTTCAAAACAAGGAAGTCGCTTCAGTATAAGTGTCTGAGAATTTTGATAGACCCATTTGGTGTTTCGTACTCTTTCTGTGACTCCTGTGGATCACAGTGGCTGTACCTATCATACTTACCCGAAGGTAGCCGATGTACGACTTGTGTTCGGAACCGCACGGTAAGATCTTTCGTTAATACATAGATAACCGTTTAGAATGAATACGCTGTAAGCATAAATACATTTCAAAGTGATGAACCGGAACGAGTGACGTTCAATCGAAATTATTCAACTTGAACGAGAAATGCTCGTAGACCACGGTAGTGGCTCCCATAACCTTCAAATTGAGGCGTGACAAAATTTGACCACACCATAGGGACTAGCGATGGATGCATTGCGACCCATAAAAAAATTTTTTTGTGATGTGCTTGGAGCATGGGTATAGTGGAAGGGAAATTTTCCATAGCCGCTAGGGCCCGCTACAAAGGGAATGACAAGCAGACAATCACGATACCGAAAACTGGAGTGGAATAGAACCTAGCAAAACCTTATTAAATCAGCTGGGAGACAACGAGTTGCCATTTCTCACCAAAGTGACCAGCAGATCTGGGATACGAACCTCTAACCTTTTCGGAGTGACAGACGCTTAATTCACTTGACCACCGTGGGACCGTTAGGTTTTAAAATTGTCAAAAGTAGATGAGGCATTCAGCATGGTTTAGTTCTAGTAGGAAAAAACTGCAGCTATTCGTATCACGGAGTTGTCTGTCACTAGCAACGGAGCAATAACACCGTCCCTTGATTAAGCCAGCCTATTCTAACCGGTTAAATCTTAACTGAATTGGCCATTACACCATTCTCGACAGTTAATGTATTCCCACATATCCGGCTATGACTGGATCACTCAATTGTTAATACACGTATTTACAGCATGATGTTTGTTCACCCACATAGATTGTACTATTGAAACACGTCATCAATAAAACACACTGGTTCCCGTTCTACTATTGATGACGAAACCGGCTGTCGAAAGTGATACACCAGTAGTGGTCACTTTTCTCTACGGAAGCTATATTGTCACCTTTGGAATAACAATAAGAGGCAAAGAAAATCAATCGGAAGAAGAAAGATGCTAAATGTTCAAAAATGACTGACTTGCAGAAAAATATAGGGGTTCAACTATATTAGCTTAGTTAAAAAAAATCCCAGTATTACACTTGTTTCACCTTTGTAACGTTAAAACTATTCCGTTCCTAGTCAATCGACAAACTGGGCCAACGGCCTGAAATTACCACAAATCAGTTTAACAGTACACGACCTAGTCGGAAAAGTTGATTCTCTCTCTCTCTCTGCTTGTGCGTGATTTACACAAGTGGGTCTTGAATCGGACTCGAACGAACACTCTAATTCCGCGTGATTCACTTGGCAAAACACGGGGTGAATGAGACAACGAAACACAACAAAACCCACAGTTTTGTAACAGTTCGTCCGTCTGTTTATAGTTCCGCCACTCAGAATGACCTTGACCTAGTGTGGCAACCAGTATACCCATTTGGTAGAGCGATACTGGAGTGGAGCCAGAACTGCAAATCATCAACGATGTACGGTTTATGGTAGTTTGAATGAATGTTCGAACTGTGGATTTGAAAAATTAGATAGAGTAGACCGGACAAATTGATGATCTACGTCAAGTGATAGTAGTTAACACCGACCGTCCATAAGGCATAGTACATTAGCAATGAAGGAACGGAAGCTGAAAGGCAGATTTTTTCACTATTATTTCGCCCGTTGGACTGAATTCCCATCTCAGTGTTGAGTTACAAGATGTTGAAAGCCGTTCAATCAAAAGGAGTTAAACACAACCCATTATACGTGATCAATTTATTTCAGTCACGGGGACGGAGGACCATAAACAATCACCATGGATTGCCAACGGATCTGAAGAGAGCATAGGCCATCGATTAACACTTATTGCACACATCGTTCACTCACATTTGAGCGTTCCTGCCGAACTCATTCCGTTTTCTATTTCTAGTACCAATTCGTTTTTTATTCTTTGTTGGAAACCGGACTCGAACGTGAACTACTAATGATTGGCTTTGTTTTGGCACCCATTTGCAACCCTGGTCTATTTATAAAGGTTCCAGTTCATCTCAACTTTTATGACCACTGGTCACGCAGTGCTACCTCACGGCACCGTCTACTCAAAACGGAAATGAACGAGAAATAATGAAGGATCAGCAGCAGGGTAATAAGTGGAAGAACAATATGGAAAAGGAAGGATTTCGAATGCCGAGATGCCACTCACTACGGCATTGAGCAATTTCATTTATCTTCAACCATCGTTTTGAGGGAACCTCGAGACCACAATACGGTAGTCTAACTGCATCTACACGAATCAGTCAGTTGATTAAGGTTTCCATACCTGGTTGCTACAAATTTAGTCGCTCACGTGATTAATTGTACAACCTGAGAGAATAAAGGCTCGTAACGAACAGTGTTGAGGCTGGACTTTTGGACATTCGGTTACTTGCTGAAATAGCACAGCGGCAATTGGCATTGATTTGTTTTAGACTGTTTCCAAATTTCAATTGCTACTTATTGTTTAAAGGTTTGCTTAGATGATTCGAACACGGATAAGACTACAAAAAGCAACACAGCGCATTTTGTTGGGCATAATCAGATTGAAATAGCGAATATTTCAAGCCCATACTTGGCCACGAATGTAGCAAAAGCAGCCTAATCTAAAAATCGAGGGACTGCTACAATTTTACGGATAACCAATAGGCTCAGATTATTACTTGTTTATTGGTGAGACAATCAAGTCCTGGAGAATCGGAATGTCAAAAAATCGGGCAACAGCGCGGAAACGATTTGTTATCGTGCAAAAGCCAAAGACAGATGGGTGTTATATTATGCAAAACTGAAGTTCAGTAAATCGTCAAGTCCCATCGGGAATAGACTGCATGATACGGTGTTCAATTCACCAGCATCTTATCTTGGGTTACCGTCAAAATTGGGGGACGATGGATAATCAATGCGGCGTGTTATAACGAAAATGGGTTAACTGTTTTGAATGGTGAATTAGACAACGATGTGATGTAATGAATGATTTCAGAACCACATTAAATTACTCTATTATTTGAATCTACGAGAGAATAGCTGTTGTTGTTGCAATATGAATCCTGTTTACTTCTAAAAAGAAAGCCACAAAAAGAAGATGACCTTGTTTTACCGCACTACCGGAATAGAAGTTCGGAAAACTGGACGTTTATTTTGTGACGATCGCATTGAGAAAATATACCTCGTGATCAGCCCGGGTCATGAGGGTAAGTTCGTTCTTGCATTTTGATAAAACAAATGTACTTTGCGTTGATGGCACGAAAAAGTGCTTCCCATTCGAAAGCGTGGAGGATATAAAAATGCATGCAATAATTCATGCAAGATAACAGCAAGCCTGCATGTCTTGTGGCAATCATAATGGGAAACTATAGGGCGCGTGTAAGTACTTTTATGCAGAACGATTTAAAGGAACTAAAAAACGTCAGGCAAACATTTATCACTTCCTTCCGGTGGACGAATTCACAAACAAAAAGTAAGGAAGGTCATATCCGAGTACTACGCCCAAACATGCAAAGGTGGGCAGATGTGTGGAACTACAGCTAAAACCCAATGCGAATAAACTAACAGAGAAAGTAAGCAAGCGAACTTTTGTAGCTACTCTTTTCTGGACATCAAACGACAGAAATGCAGAAAAATTAGCAATCTATGACAGTGATCCATTACAACAGAAGCTAGTGATAAAATTAAGCATATGAATTAGCCACAGGTTGAAAAACAAAATTACGAACAAATCATACGAGCCTTTTCAGATTGTGAAGAGACCGGATACACAAACAATGGTCCTGACTCGCATACTGCAACAGTAATCAGCAGAAGAAACAAGGCACTACTGAATTCTTAAGTTAGTGTGGCGCAAAACGCTAAGAAAATAATTCAGACGCGCACACAGTGACTGGCTGCACTAAAATTATGTCAACAGCATCTTACTTTTGCAAAAAATTGCCCTCGTTATGGATTCTGTTCGCCGCTAGACCCATTCAGGATCAATGCTGCTTAAGCATCCGGCTGATTTTCATCCCCGATTGAACTCAAACTCTGCTATACATCAAAGATCCATCTTGCCCAGAAGAAGCACCTGTGCTAATTTGGAGGTGACTCTTACGTGCACCCCGTGATGTTCATTTTGGCACTATTCAGCATCAACATATGTTCCTTGATCATGAAAATGTTGGATTTATTTCCCTTACTCCAATTATTGATTTGTGTTCGCACTTGCGTGGTTCACATAAAAGAATAGTGAGTAAACCAGGATGTTGCGGACTCACTCGTATTGATCGATGACTTCGAACCATATAGAGTTTCCAGCAAGAAAACTGGAGGTGGTGTGGCAACGCGCATCAACCGCTTCTGATCTGCCAAGCCTGAGGTTAGTAACATCCTCTCTAAACGGAACCGACTGTCTGGTAGCTCAGCCTCATCCTCAGTTTTCTTTATCAATGTAGTGTAATTACAACGACCCTAAACGCAGCACCTTTTAGTCTACAAAAGAGTATCGTAACTTTTTCGACTTCTCTTAGCATTTACCGTTCAACTTCTCGAGGATAATTTACATATTACTGAGGGTCACTCCAATCATGTCTCTGATTAATCACCCATTGCGTTTATCCCAACAGAGAAAAATATATTTGACAGGTATTATCAACTATCCTGAATTTTTCTCTCTAAAATTACACTAGCCCATCTGAATAATTGATCGTTTTTCGTTTCACTTGCGGCCAATGTTCCACTGACTAAAGCAAACAGACCAAATCTAAGTTCACTTCCGTATTTTTCAAGCGACAACTTCATTTTTCTTCAAAAGTCTCTTATACACCTATCTTCTTGATTGTCTTTTAAATCCTTGATAAATGACAATGCCAGACTTTTCATAAAGGACTGTTCACCTAAGGCGACCGCATCTATTCCCGATTACTTAAATCCCTAAGAAGACGAAACAAGCACTTTACAAACCCCATGACAATTCCAGAATCCAAAAATCTCCGCCCTAATAAAGACAAACATGATGTTCGATAACCAATTTCTAAATGGTAACAACAACAAATCCTTTAGACAAGGCACGTGATTGCTGGTTGGGAAGAAAAATGACCTGAAGAATATGTTCCGGACCCCAACGATGTCGGTGGCACCTTCATATTTTCATCTGATTATACCCAAGTCACATTTGTGCAGCATGATGATATGTCAATTGCCCTTTTTTAGGGAAGATGTGTTTGAGCTTCTCCGTGACACTAAAACTACCACAGAGTTAGCTAACGACAGTCCATCTTCATCATTATTACGGTACGATACCCTGGCTCTAACTGATGCCCACACACTGCTAGCTGTCATTGAGGCCGACATCTGAACAAACTTTACCGATTGAATCAGATCAGCACGAAGGGGCTAGGCAGCGCAGTGATAACATACAAGCCTCTCATGCGGAAGGGCCCGGATTCAAATCCTGGGTGCCATGATGAATGTGCACTACTGATGAGCTCTAATGAGAGCGGAACTCGAGTGTGGTACTTCCTAAGTGCAAAGTTGACCAGAGGACCTGAGGTTTGTGCATTGAAAATGCAATACGAACGGCAGTCGGTCATAGCAAAAACGCTTCCATTTAACGTAGCTTTAAGCTAGTCTATTCTTAACTGCTAGTGCCCCGTAAATACTATTTTCATCAAAAAATCTAGCAGTTTTACTGCTTTAGTCAAACGCTTGCATCTCATTGCCTTGATCTCCTCCGATCTTAAACTAATTGTACTCGAATTACGCGCCTATGTTCTTCCACGAATCCTCCTGCTTATACCTCTAGCAGGTCCACTTTGGACGTTGGCGTCTCCCTCGTTCATTAGATGTATAGACTAGATCGGTACGTTGTGCCTTCATGGACTAGGCATCTACATTCGATTTCGGCCACGACCTCCTCTACTTCACAAAATAGAAACATTTGATTGTCCGAGGCCATTATTACCCCAGCTTTACCAACGGAACCCAGTGTACCATACTGGGAGGGTAGCGTCGAAATCGTCAGTTAACAACTCGGGAGTGCTTCAGGGTGCTGGTTATTCCTCATATATGTTTTGCCACGTATATCAATGGCTTACGAATGAGTTCCTTCTGTCATTTGTTTAAATATGTTGATGATAGTGCACTCTGTGTCACGCCATATCAAGCAATGAAAACTTTCAGTTTTTTCCAGTAACATTTTCTCTACTTACGATCTTTCTGCATAAGCTAGTCTAAATTTCAACACCCCAAAGTGTTTCGAATGTCCGTTCTCTACCGATCTGCCTGTTCGTGTGAGCCGTCGTTCATCAATTCGGGAACACATACCGAGGTAGATTCTGTGATGTATATAGGGGATGTCACTGATAAAACATCTGTAAATCTTCCAGTTCGATAACTGCTGGATATTCAACCTCAAAAACTTAGATTATTCGTTGAATGAACCTGGTAACATGCTTCTCCAGTCTGATATGAGTGCAATCTTGTGACCGATAACCCCTCCAGTTAATTGTAACTGAACTTTTGATCGACGAAATGATGGCTCATCACATCAATACAAAAATCAATGAGAAAATTACGCCTGTTTGAAACGCAAAACAAACGCAAGAGCAGTCAGCGTAAGAAAGAGTTAATAGCAAATTGATTCGTGAAAATCGCATGCGCCAGGCAGGCTTTTATGGGTCCGGCGACCAATCCAACAAGTCGCGCTTGAATGGGGTCACTCGAGATAATGAACAATAACCAATTCGGCCGATTCCGAGCTGCTGAAAACAGGTCAGAATGCATCGGTCAGTTGGCCTGTTCGAAGAGCGTGAGTCACCCTTAGCTAGACCACACGTGATGACGAGAGCCTGTCTAGTGGAAGCCGTAGAACGGCAAAAGGTCAACACTTGGTGCCAAGTTGGACAGACATAATCATGACATCCGGTTGTTGTGACTACCAGGTGATTTCGGGCAGGGGCATACTTATTCAGTCTGACTCATTAGTGGAAGTGATGTTTCGCACCGGCAAAGTGCTATTCGAAACAGAATTACTACTTTGTCTGACATAGGAACTAGCTTTGAAAAGACCGATAAACATAAGAGTGACCCCGGATGTTATGTGAAGCAAGAGAATGTATACGGCCACCCTACCCTCTTCCCCGGCACACGCCATATGAAATACGATGACAGACTATACGAACACGGCACACCAGAATATCCAAGCCATTTTAGATGCACAGTGCAAACACGTGTGGTCACACTTGCGGCTAGTGTGAAACAGTAGAATCGAGACACACGTTCAATCTCCCTGAAAGTCAACTTATCCAAGTTAAACTTGAGCCTATTTGAATAGACCAAATGCCTGATTTTTGACGACCGAAAATAGTTTGCAAGCAGGTTGTGGAAAAAGTTTTCCTCAATTTTTTCCCAACAAAGTTTATGTATTAGCACTTTATAATAGAATAATAATAATAATAATAATAATAATAATAATAATAATAATAATAAGTACCGCTTAGACCAGAGCGTATACTATTGCAGGAAGTGGGTCGTGCTCACATAAGGGTTTCAGAACCGATTAGAGGAACTGAGGAACAGGGGAGACTCTTGATCTGTTTCCAACAACATCTACGACACTCGTTACGGAAAGATTTTAGTAAGCTTAGTTTTCGCTACCAGTTGTGACTGGTTTGTGGTAACTTGGGGACAAGGAACAGACCATTCAGTCCAGTCAATTTTGTTGACCACCGACCATGCAATATTGTGTTCCAGTTTTCGAAACCTGTTCGTAGCACGGACTACTCTAAAGCTGTTACTTTTGGTGAATGTGACGTTTGTGATTAGAAAACCTTTGAGAAAAAACATGACTAACAGTCAGTGAGATTACGAAAGGACTCCCTGCGATCTGAATGCAAACTCTTCATGGCGAGTGGTACACCTTCACCCGACCAAATTATTCCTGTTCACCATATCGTGCATCAAACCGAATTCCTCGAGAGAATTCAAACAGAGCTTTTACAGAGGGAAAACACTCAGTAATGGCCGTCGGCCAGAAAAAACCAAGGCGTACGATCTGAACACATCAAATTTAGTTCGGAAGAATCAAGTTACTTGTCTAGTTTATTGGTCAAGATCAATTTGGGAACTTAGCACTGAAGTTAAGAATCTGCGTTTTCCACATTAAGCCAAGATTTATACATTCACAGAAATCGATAAACAATAAGGTGCGAATTCGACGAATTTCAAGAGACATGTGAACTAGCAAATCGCACGACACAAACTGTGAGTCTGCGGGGGTGCGATTGATTCGAGAAAATGAGGGCTAAGTGATACGAAAGAGCGAAAAAAAAATCCGAATGAGCACTTACTGTACGGTCGACTTCGGTCAACAGATTGGCCAACACATCACAATCGGTTTGAGTAAGATCCAAGAGAGAAAGCACATCTCGTACGACTTCGGTGCATACAAAATTGCATAGGTATCCTGCAAAAACATGAAGATGAATTAGGCGTAATGGAACAATTATCACATTATAAAAGGTACAGTTTCATCAAATCTCTACCTCTTCATTATCGCCTTCTTAAAGTGATCAATTTTGTTCTCTAATCTAAATTAGCATCCCTTATGTGGGGCTCTAACGGTCAGAAGGCGGGGTTATCAAAAAGTGAACTTGTTTGCTACAGGTTGGGCATGAGACAAGGAGGACCACTCGAGTTTCGGATAACGATACCTATTATACTGCTCCAAATGCGCTATAGTTATAGAGGAAAAGCATACAGTCAAGAGATGTGCTACAAGGGAGACAAATGAAAGAGCAATTTGTTGATCCTGTTTGGGAACAGAAAAGCAACCCGAGTAGATGGAAATGGAGGGAGAGAAACAGTGCTTCGAAATTTGGAAGTCCGAAGAGAAAAGGAAGACCAAAGCATGAAAGTCTGATGTTAGCGGACAGAGTCCAGACGAGATTGCATGAAAGCCTCCATTTGACGCTTCCAAAAAAAGATAACAGAAGGAGAAGTTACCGAAGCGAGGTATGAAGAACCAAGAGCAAAAATCAAACTGGCAGATGAGGCAGAAAGTAGCGGCCTGACGACTAACAAGTGGCTTAATGTTGAAAATTAAAGTGAGCTCATCAACGAGTCGGATGATCCTTTGTTGAACCCAATTTAAAAAAAGAACGAGAAACGAAGCTCCACTCCACAGACAACTAGACCATTCAAAATTCGCGATGGGTTTACAATGGGAAGACGAACAAGGGTGAAAACCGTCCAGGTGAGAATGTAAAACCAATCGAGCACACAACACAATATACCGTAGATATAAATAGAGACCAACAGTTTGTGAATGAACCAAGCGGAAAAAAACAAAACCGCGGATCGGAGAATCAAGTCAAATTCCAAACGGGTATGATGAGGGAGATGTGTGGGAAAAGAGTCAAGAGATAATGAAAAATATGTGATTCGCAGAACCTCCGTAAAGACTGGTCCGAGGACCAGAGGAAATGATGCAGTGAGAATTTCAAAAAATCACGGTTGACTTGGGCAACAAAAAATGAAACGCACCAGCAAATATGACCACAAGTGATGCTGACCATTTTCCAGATCAACGAAAAGACCCAATCAGCAAAGCCGGCAAACTTTTCATTTTCACTCTGGTTTAAAGAATTCACTTTGCCAATTCACAATGATGCAGTAGCGCGTCAGTAAGATAGTTGATGCAATTATAGACCCTCATTACCCCCCTCCATTTTCCAAAAAAAAGAAAAGCCCGAGCGTCTAACTTCCACATTATTATGATTATCCAACGTTACGATTGTGTAGGTTCGAGTCTCATGTGAGAGATACATCGTTCACCGGAATTTCGATGCTCATCAGGCATTTACTCACCCGTATACTCGTTCTCACAGGGGTTTTCTCCAAGATAACAATGGAAGTGCGGAGCAAATCAAGGAAATGTGTTTAGCATTCCGAAAGATGAACATTTAGCGGCCAAACATTCACAGCAGATGAGAAATCAAACAGTCGTACAATGAAAGTTGAAAATAATTTCTTCCCGGTTGTTGAGGAATGGAATAGGATAACGTGCTACAGTGCGTTGGTAACATTGCCTGCTAGCGTGTAGAACAGTTAAGAATGGATTTGGCTAAATTGGCATAAAGTGATTGATTGTGTATTCTCAATGATTGACTAGTATCAGATAATATCAATTGAGATAGTTTGTCACACATGTTGGGGTGTTGTGATACAACAAACAGAGTAAGATATACACGGGGGATAGCACCACATATGGAAAGAAGATTAACGAACCTAGCATTAAGTTTACAGTCCTCTATAATGAAACCAGGGAAACCACAAATTCAGCGAGGGAGGTTGGGAAATAGTTAAGAGCTATTGGAGGAACACACAGCCACAGAGCTATTGAAGATCATGAAACTACATGAAGTCAGGTTGTGCATGGTTTCCATTCATAACTCTGACTGAGAAAAATGTTCCTGCGGGACGAAGGCCAAAGACCATCAGTTAATTACAGTAGAAAAGTATGGATATTGTAAAGCTGATCGCTGATAAACTTACTGCAGTATACTGCCAATGAAGACAGTACAATAGGTTATGGTGACTCCGATGCGTATTGTTTCGTAACTCAGTACATCCTCAAACAGGAAAAGACGCATCCAGACGTGTTCTAACGGCCTGTACGCCTCCATGAACTAGGACACTTCTCAAAATGTTTACTTACCCAAATCAATTAGTACACAGGAGTTAAAGAACTCAAAAGAACCCAAATGAGGAGCTAATATCGATGCTATACGGCTGACCAATAAATTCATTCTTTTAAAAACGTTAACACTAGCTCCCTGAAGATCCAGAGACATCAACTAAAGTGAATTGGTGAGATAAAGCTTCGAATCTAGAAGGTGAAACTATACGCTATCCATCAGCTAACGAATACCCACAGTGCATACAGAGCACGAAGGCCGATCGTGTTACTATGACGATGTTCCGGTCTCATCTCCGAGGTTGAAGCACGAGATGGAAACACCAATTAGTTGTCACCATAAAGGTTCTTCTAACACGTGGATAGCCGCAAAGTGCAGCTCGTCTTTTGATACAAAAAAATCGACTTACACTATAAGCAGTAAGCCTTATAGTACAAGGATATACGATGAAAAAGAGTTGTGAGGGTCATTTACATAGGAACCTGTTTGTTGATCAGGCTTTTAAGGATATATTATAAGTAGCCGAGAAAACACGGAAGGAGGATTTCCCCAAACTTGATAGTTCTGGGGAAAAAGAAAACTGAAAAACAGGGGCGCGACACTTCTGAATGGAAACTCATAAAGGATGGCCAGAAGACTGCAAGTGGAGCGAGTGGGCAAAGGTTAGAAACAAAGGACCTACGAAGCAAGCTGTGAAGAACAAAATTCAAAGCAGTAGCGAAGCATTCTCTGATTATGGACTACGGACTGTAGTTTGAATGTTAAGGAAGGAGTTCAACCAGCCGCATGGTTCCTAGGAAAACTGGTTAATGTTTGTGATCCTTATCTCAAAGCGACCATAGAACGACAATGCTTTTCAATACCACCGAGCAACGAGGGAGTTAAACAACTTACAGATGTCAAATTTCTCAAACCCGGCAAAAAGCCCCGGTGCAGTGAGTATGAATAGATAATCCTATATAGGCAAAAGGAAACAAATACTAACGGATTCTACAAATTTCAAAGCGGATAACATAGCTGATAGTGTTAATATTAAAGACTTGGCTACCTGAAAGCTGCAGATTTTTCCCCTAGATGGTTACATTTGGGAGATCAAGCACAAACATCTAAAACAGATAAGAACTGAAACCGCATATATGCGAGGCTTCGCAAAGATCCACAAAAATGTCGGATCTACTTAGGCCAATCTTAAACATACAAACCCGGCCTACCACAAACTTGCATGTTGGTTGACGGATATCTTAAATTCAGTTCGTGAGCTACTGACGCCTGTTTGCGTAGAAGATTCACCCGAACTTGCAAAAAGCTCTAACTCAGATTCCAAAATGTATTTTATTGACTTGAACTCACTATTATTAACTGTGCTCCTTTCATGAAACGGTAGACTTATTATGTGATTTTATTCCTTAGGCAGATTTCATCTTCGGATGCACGCAGAATATCTTAAACATACTGGTATTCAATGCACACACAATATTCACTTTGATTTTAAAGGTACCTGTATACATACAAATAGATGTTGCGCCAACGGACAAGCAATTACCTCAAACCATGGCTAACGTGGTATTAACTGTATTTAAAAGGCGAATGCAAGACGACCTTCCTCAAATATTATCACGCAGACGTTATGCCGACGATGCATTTCTTACTGATCCCGGTCATTTTATCACTACTTTAAACGATTCTAGATCCGTATACCCACATCTGCTTGTTTCGTTCGAAGAAGAGGTGAACAACACTTTGAGCTTCTTTAGACACCAAACTCGTGATGCGACTGGATGAAACACTGCAACGGTCCATCCACAGGAAAACGACATGGGACGGTCAATATTTAAGCTTCTCCACATTCACCTCGATAACCTACAAAAATGGTTTGGTGAGAACGCTCAACCACCGAGGCAGAAACATCCGCTCTTTAGATGCGCTGAAGAGAGAACTATTTCTTCAGGAGGCATTGAAAACTTAATTGTTATTCTGGAAGACACATAGACATCCACAACCGAAATAGCTCCACGAACGATCCGGTAAATGGAGACCCAAACAAATTGGTTTACCTTAGATTAGCCTATAAGGGTGACCAGTTTATTAACAAAATGCATCACAGACTCAGACCAGTTCAAAGTCGCAAGTTCCTACCCGCGCAACTTCAACTTCTGTGGTATAATATAAATGTAGGAGGCAATTGCTTTTTGGGGCACTTTTTGAAGTTGAATTTTCTGTGCTTTGTTGTTTGATTGTAGGTGCCGCTCGCGGCACCCTGGTCGTCGTGCGAAGGACTGGTGAAAGCAAAGATGGGGAACCTGAAGAGGAACTAGCGGATGCGACCAGAGGCCAGGGTGACTGGACTAGCAGAAAGAACATATTGGCGGCGCTGCTTTTCCCCAGGGCTTGCATAATAGACCAAATTTGCATCCCCACAAGCAAACTCGATAACCCAATTCAAAAATTCCACTTTTTTATTCAGTCTTGATCCTGTGCGTCCCTCTTTGCGTTGCAACGCCATATCTTGGACTCGAAATCGGATTGGTATTAAGATCAATAATGTTAGGGCGAACCTAGAAATATTTAGCTTTCCTTCCATTCCAAGGTACCCTAACTTCAAAAACTCCACCGCTTTGAGTCTCCACGTTGGTTATTAATATGGCTTACAACCTACGTTAATGAATGTATCCAAAACAGGAGGTTTAGGAAATTAGACTAGTAACTCTGATTCCCAAAAACCCCCGGGTATGGTCACGAGCAGCCATATATATAAAGCACAAACCATCGGAACCATAAACGGGAAAAAACGATGAGGCGGAAGAAGGAACATTACGCAGAGATCACCACACAAAACAGCGCCTCCACTCTTGATTATCCATCAACGAGAGGTAGAACGCTGATACAGGGGACCCAAATCCAAGTTTTTGGCCGAAGGTTTAGTCGGCATAATAACAACATGATCTAAGAGTCTCAAACCCACTGATGGTCGTTAAGCGACTGCTCAGTTCATAGGAGCTTTGTAAGGGGCTAGGTATCCTGGTTTCCAAATACATTCCCCCATCATGGACGTCAAACCAGTGGAGAGTGCCGGAAATTCGCTTTCGTTCTCGCACTTTGGTAAAAAAACTGTCATGAGAAAGCAGCAAGTAGTACCTCCTCAGAAGAGGCCGTTTGGGACATTCAATCAATTGTGAGCATTTCGACAAGCGTCCAAAGCGAGCAGTAAACTGGGCATCCTGGAGACCCACCCCAACCGTGCTGAACCATTTGAGGATGAATTTAAGTTCTTGTGCAATGTGAAAGACGTGATCTTACGGATCAACCCACTTTGCCAGAAGACTCCAGATGTTTTTAGTCAGATATGAAAGAGAAATGCGAGCAAGAAAATTTATGATTTTGATATGATACAACAGTCACGTGCAGGTGCATTGATGTTTCGGCCGATTGCATGTCTATCAATCGCAGCTAATTTTTTAAATTTGTAAGACCAGATAATATGTAAAGGTACTGAACTGTGAATCAAATGTTTGCTCCATTCCTAAAACGACTAGCTATTTTTTAATTGAATGCTTCATGCGTGAGTGAAATAGAATACACATGCCATCAGCCATTAAGGTCCACTGCATTGAGAAAGCGGGGACCGACAACTATGACCATAGGACTTGGAGTAGCATGGAACCATATGAGGATTCTATAGGTCAAAAGTGACCACAAGCTCAGTGGCCACGAGTTTCCGTCTGTCAGCAGTGTTTTCCAGGGGGGAAATGCTGAGCCAAAAAGCGGGATCCCGCTCTGATTTCATCAAATCGTTCCAATAATGGACAACTAGATGGAGGCTGTTTGGATTGAACATTTTTCATCACTGAGGATAAAATCAGACCACACATTCATTCTAGCTGATATGGTTTGCCAAACACGACACTTCTTCTAGGAAGTGTGCTCTAATTTCCTGTACTCCAAACTTCAGGCCGTGCGTAGCAAATGTTGCACGTGCAGAATGTTGACTTACAAACTGTCACAGATTGGGAGGATGTCGCGTAGTTCGATGTGGTACGAATGAACAACCCATTTGTCAAATTACTCATTTTCAACCTAATGCCACATTTTTCTTCAGGCTCCATTGCATCGCGTTTCGAAAAAGACTGTGTACAGGCATCGCTGATCAAGGGTAATTACCATTTGTGCTTCGGAAACTTATCCCTTGATATCATTCTTCCCTATCCAAATGTAGACTGCAACGTTCCGCATTCCATCGTTCCCAATGAATGGCAAAACGCGTTTCATAGTTTAAAGATCACGTAGTCAACGGTTTCCAACTTTTCTTTTATCCTGAACACTTTGGTGACGTGCAAATACTCGCCACTGGTTTTGCTAAGTGCATATATGGTAAGTAAAACTGATTGGCGGAACCATTCGGTGTGCTGGTTGGTTTATTACCAGAAACGATTCTCACAGAATTTTCGAGAATAACTGGTTTCGGTTAAACGGAACTAAAAGTGGATTCGCAGACAATGTTTAGAACTCTGTTCAGTTCAGTTTTTGCAACCATCAACTTAGCAACGAGATATTCTGGTTTTGTTTGCTAGTTTGCAGAACCGTCTTTCCAAACAAATGAACCAGAACTAGTGATGAATCAACTTCAAGGTGATAAGTTCAAGAACTACATAGAAGAAAGATCTCAAATGCAAGACCGCCACGCATTGTCTCCAAGTTTCACTAAGGATGACATCGTGGATCTCAACTGGGTAATTGCAAACTGGATGTCACACCGACGCTACTAACATTTCAAGCTGGTGAATGGCAATCGAGCATTATGTATGCACGAATACAGTTAACCCGAAATGCCAGGTGGTGGAACTTATTGATTTTGCCCACGTTTTTCCCAACAAGAACGAGGACCAACCGCGGGCCGGTCATTATCATTCAGGGTTCAGATGCGGGGCAAGTCCGACTGACTGTTCTATTTCCTCTACAGATAAATATAGCTATAGAAAGACTCGATATAACGTGAACAAGCAGCAGACCTACAGTAGAGGGAAAAGACAAATGCCGTAGTAGCCAATATACATAATACAGTCTAACTGTACAAACGCACGTTTTTAATTAATCTGATTCGATGAAAAATAACTACACGACCTCCACCGTTCACGGTTCGTTGCCATATCCTTCAGCCAGTTGGCTGAAGGATCATTCGGGCACAAACTACGGGGGGCGCGAGACACCTACTTTTACCTAAGTTCACCTCGGGCCAGTCAGATATACCTTCACTCAGAAGTTCAAGAAGACTCCACATTTCTAAGTTAGTTTACTGTAAGAACAAATATCATTGCTATTGTTTTCATATGAGGATCGGGAAATCTTCACAACCTTCTTAATCATAAAGTTGACAAAAGAGTGAAAGGAGAAACATCGTGGTAAACTTGGGTGAAAGATCCCTATAAACCGGGACTCGCCGACGGCTATTTGAAAAAAGAAACAAATTTCTCTCCGAAATTAAAAGGCAATGCCCAAAACCTGGGCGATCAACTGGGTTGAACGCAGTTTTCAGATCAGGAAAAAGAGAAATCGTGAATAAACCGAAGATGCTCGTGTGTTCTAACATTTGCCGCAGAGTAAAGATACATTCAATACAATGCGACCAAGTCGGAAACCCATTTGGTACTCACGCGTACACTTTTCGCGAACATTAGATAATCGACGGACGATTATTCGCGGGAGTACGTTCAATATGATATTTACCAGACTAAGTCCTATGTGACTCTCACACGCGGACTTCTTACCTATCATGTAAACCTGTACAATTCAAACCAGCCCTTAGAAACTTGTTCCTTCATCTAGATTAATCCCAAGAATCTGATACTTCTGTCCTTGATGTTTCATCAACGTGCATGAAAAACGGACAGAGATAATGCATTTAACAAAACCTAACTTTCCGATAATCCCTACTTCTGATGGATAACCGATGTCTAATTGTGCTCCATTTGCAAATACAAATGGCAGTCTCGTTATCGAATTGAGGCGAATAAAATGGTTTGAAATGTCCTACAAAACACTTGCCGAAACTACTCGGAATGAACAGTAAAGACAGAAGATCAACACTGCGGCATGTTAACATTTCGTATTACTCTTCTGAACCGCTTATGTAAAACAATCTGTGAATTATATAACACTCAATTATACACTGCAATGAACGGGCATAGAGGTCAAATTCAGTACAACAAACAATTGACGTCGTCCTCACGGCAAGCGCAAAGTCAGGGTTAATAGCTTTTGTGTACAAAAGGCCAGATTGTGCAATCCGATTAGCATTGCTTCGATAAAGGCCAAAATCTTCCGGTCAGTAATGTGTAATAAGGGTTTTAAACATGAAACGAGGTCAACTATGTGTTTGGTTGTTGTCACATGTTTCGCGATTGATGACCCCGGGTCACGATCGGGAGTCTGTTCTGCTGAAATAAATGTCACCGCAACTGTAGATGAAGTGGTACACGAGATGTGTGGCCGAATGTGGCATCCGATTAATTCCACGTTGGTTCAGAATGATCCTTTGGGTGGTTGGCAAGAGGTGAGGTTCTGTGGCTGAGAATGTGGGATTATTGGGTGAATTGAGTTTGTGACCCACATTACTGAGAATATGGCCTCCCCTGAAAGCCAATCTGACGTATACGGCTTTCTTCATTGCTTTGTAGGTTGGGTCGCCCTTCGGCTTTTGTCGGCCATGATGTCGGTCACGAACTCAATTCATCTAATAATCGCACATTCCCAGCCACAGAACCTCACCTCTTGCCAACCATCCTAAGGATCATTCTGAACCAACGTGGAACTAATTGGATGTCACATTCTTCCTCACATTTTATGTACCAGTTCACCTGTAATTGCGGTGACATTTACATCGGCAGAATAGACAGAAGACTTCCACAACGGATTTCAGAGCACATAACATGGAGTGAATCAGATAGCCAATGGATCGCCTGATCATCTGCCTTACATTCAATTTTCGTGGGGCAGTAACATGAATCATCTAATAAAAGTTGCAACCACTGCTGATTGCTGTAGGTTTTTCCATTTGCCTACATTTCCTTATCCCCAAATGCTCGCGACCATTTCCCACACTCCTGATTAGTGGACATCTCACAGATTAAGGTGTGACATACAACGGTACAGGTTTGAGAGAATGCAACAGAGCAACCAAGGTCAAGGATATCCATCTTTTCTGAAGCTCACGTAATGTGGAATCATGAATGGTGGTTGCTGCTGAATGATTGATGATGTGCTCCCAGTATTAGCCCGGATCCTGAGCATTTCCTTGTGATGCTGACCACCTAGCAAGCGTTGGTTGTAGCTCATGTCGGTGACCATTGTGCACGAAACGTCGTGCAGGAAGCGCGATTTTAGAGTTAGTGAGACTAAAAACTAGGCGCAAACAAGAGCGATCAGTGAACGAAGCAGAGTCTGAGTCCACAGGCGTGGACAAGAGTGATCAGTTGCGTCCGAATAATCTATGCCACTGATGACTAGTAGCAATGTGTTCAGTTTGAATTCAACACCGTGAAATCGAAGTAGGGCTCAAGATGAGTCGATGTCATTTTTTTGTGGCAAAATTAGTGTTCGCGAGAAAACGTTTGTGGTCAGAACAAACCTGAATAAAACAATCACCGTCAGCAGTGAAATCGGATGGAACAATGTGCCGTCCTGTATCCGTTAAGCAACCGCACTGGGCGGTGAAAATACGAGAAACAAGGCTCTTTGAACATACCACTTCCAAGATGTCTAAAGAAGCCTCAGTAAAAATCAGCTTCGGCCTCAGAACAGCTGTAATCAGTGGGCTCAAAAACATATACAAGCAGACAACGATTGTCTTCAATATGTTGCTTAATGCACATCCTACCATCATTCTACCTTCATAAATGGAACAAAGGCACCACAAAAGAGTATACCTCATGGTCTCCAAGATTCACTATACTAGGACGGAAGCAGCAACCACGATCTTGAAACAGGATGGGAAAATTCAAGTAAAACTCTAAGGGGCCGGCCACGACTCAGAAGACAAAGCAGTTACAAAGATGACAAAGTTTTATTTAGGCTTTACGTATCCAATGTCCAAGCCACAAGACAGAATCGAACTGACGATCTATCGGTATATCTGGTACTAAAACTGAAATTTTATTCTACATCAAATGCGGCTCCTTGTCTCACCTCGAAACTCCAGGATATGAAGAAACCCACTGAAATTGTCATCTTTGGAACTACATGCCCCTTTGTCTAGCGGGCACTCAATTTCCACACCAATGTATCAAAAAGTGAACGCCAATTTGAATATATCGCTTCTTCATGACCACCAGATGAGTTATGTTGAAAATGAAGCCTTCTAACTGAAGGAATATTTTGAGCGGACGAAAGATCATCAACCGAGGAAAGGCGGATTCCTTACTTGTCATCTCCTAAGCAAGAAGTGAACATGAATAAATGAAACGGAGATGACAAGAACGCCGTTTATTCATCTCCTGTTTGACGACTAACATAATAATGTATCCAGTGCAACATTTTTACTGTAGCATTTTGATACCAATCTAAAAGATATCGAAGATGATATTGGAAAACTGAACGTAACTTTATTTACCAGAAAATGACCATGGTTTTGTAGGATGAATCAGGCAAATGGAACAAGCGGCGACCTAGACAACCGAGGAATGTGTGCAGAGCGCTGAGCATAGAACGCTAATGAGTAATCAAGAAACAAAAAATTCTGTGCCGAAACGAGTTATTTAAAGTGACCAGATAGTAAATCAGGGTCAAGATAACAGAACGATGCATCATCCATGTGCAGAAATCACGTCTGATGCGATAAGCACACGTAATAAACGTTCGACCACAGGGAGGATTGGACAAACAGAGGGGCGTGGATGGACACCTTCCAACATTTCTGTTACACTTGCTCGCTCCGGTGAACACAAACGTACCCCTCCTCACACGCTATATCGAATAAACAAAGTGCCCGTGTGATACCTCAAACGCCTTGTTTATAAATAATTTGACGAAAGCTGCTGTGCACAACGAAAGGTCAAAGAAATACGAGAAATGACACGGAAGTTAGTGTATTGGAGCATTGCCGAGTTGTTATTCTTCAAGGCATTGACTCACGGACACACGTCGTGCAAAGTTGGCAACAACAAAAGTATAAACAATTCAGAAAGAGCCAAACAGTGGAATGGAGAAATTAATAGAATATTTCGATAGATGTAGGCAGACATTAGGTTACTTGAGTTTCGCGTACGAAAAAAAGTTGGATTTAGGCCAATTAGGCAATCTGTGCTGTGCGGACCTCGAACAAACTAGGACGAATGCATCAGGGCGGGTAAATAAAGTCAGTTAAAATTGATTGGATGACGAAAAAATGTTGAATAAAACTTGTTTATGGTAAAATAATTCGTTCAAACGCCTCCTATTCCGACTGTTCACAAAGGTCTATTAGGATGTACGAAAGTCAGCTGACTCTTCGAGATAAAAGGAAATATTTTTTCCAAAGATAATTGACAAAAGCGAGCCTAAAATGTAGAGGTTTTGGTCAGCAGCACTGACAGTTGAAAACTGGTAGCCTAGCTGATTATTATCACAGTAATTTGAATTCAATTCGTCAGCTTCCCCGGTCAACTAAGCTCCACCTCAAAAGCAATGTAGTCCACAAAAAGCTTAACTGAAGAGCATGATGTGCGTCTTGATTGGAACGGATCACTGAGAGTAGATTAATTTTTCATACAACTTAGACTTATGAAGTGTGAATATTACGAAAATTAGTTTTACTTGTAGACAAACTTGAAGCGGAAATGATCGAAAAAGCGGTGTTCAGTTAGCCCAAAAGTACGGAAGCAAACGTGGCATGCCTAGTGAATAAGCAACGACCTAGTTACCTTAAACGGCCTATGACAGACAGATATGAGGACATAATGCGTCCTTCGCGAGCTGAAATATTCACACCGAGAGTGGATCCAATAAAAAACCATCAACAAGTACTTATTAGTGGCCGAAAAATGACGTACGGCGCTTAAGAATGTTCAGTTCAATCATATTCTATCATCTCACCAGACAAAAAATAAGGGAGCGACTCGAAAATTACGAGTCCAAAAGATACCAGGGAGAAGTCTGTCAAATTGATCATTAGAACCAACTGTCATAGTATATTGGAAAATGCATAACCTTTTCAAACACTTGTAGTAATGGGGATATCATTCGAAACCACAAACCACGTACGATCTAAGATTATAAGAGAAATGAAACATAACCAACTCGCAGATGGTCACCGGTCAACGAAATCAATATTTCACGTTAGTATTAAGGCGATTCCTTGCCCTTCACGCACACTGTAACTATTGTATAACACAACAGATATAAAGTATCTAAACAGTATTATACACTATCACAGGTAAAAATTTAGTTAATGATGCCGCAAAAAATAGGAAAGCAATCCTCAACAAAATAAAATCCTCAGACCCCGTGAATCCAAACGATTCTATGCTCAGGAATATCAAGTGGCAAAGTACTGACAATGGTGGTATAGTGGCACGGAAACTCTAGTGTGCTATGAATACTTCCGCATCATTTCTAAGGATAGCGAGCAGCCGAGCTGAAGTGCAACAATTTAAATTTAAAATTACCGGATCTTGGTTTTTTCATTGGTGTTCCGCAATATACGTCTACTTCTTTCTGAACCGTGCACTTGCTGGGCAATGTGCAACCAATTAATCCGATCTAACCGCCAACTGAACATGGAATCTTTTTAAAACAAAATATCCGCCATCATCTTCGTGTTCTCATCGAAAAAAATCCGTCCAGTGAATTCTCTTGTTATCGTTTTAAAAACCTCAGAATAACAAGAAGTTGTTCAGTATTTCGGTGGAGGCAGACATTACATCAATAGAGCGACGAGAATGCCACGTTCAAAACATTCAACATTGCTCGTTCACTAGATTGTTGTCGAAAGCACTTATCGATTCTACATTTCCGGGAAGCGTGGGAATTGTTTACAAAAACAAATTGGAAAAATATCCAGCGCAATGACCACAACTGCCGGCCACTGGTTACCTGCGTTTAGATCAGGCTTTCCGGAACCGAAAACCAAGCAAAACAACCCGCAGGCTACGCGGTTACATGTAACAGAGGATCTGTCTAAATTCCAGACAAGTGTGAAAACGAAACACAAGCCACGATGACCTTGACAAGAGTGATGAGTATAAAACTGAAAATCGTCGCCGAAAATCAATTCGTCTGTCAAACAAAGAACAAACTCCGACTTCAAGGAGGAATCTTATCTGGTTGCGTTTGAAGAAGAAGGCTGAACTTACTTTGCTAATGACACTAGTCCAGAAAAAAACCCACATTTAATATAATCGTACTTTTCAATCCTACCTGAAGGAGTTATCTATTCTAACCCTGATATGGAAGGTGAGTCGACAGTGCGTCGGCATTTGGGGAAATACAGTGGAATTGGCAGCGTAAGATGCCAATCTCATATACTGCTGACGGCTGCAGTGAGCGATTACATCATCGTGAAAGTTAACAACACTTTTCCTGATTTGCCTTAATCAGATAGCACGTCAACAACAACGGACGACAGACGAGAAAAGGCCGAAGTGAGCAAGTAGGCAGAAAACGTTGCTAGGATTGCGTCTACTCACGAGTAGCAAATCGCAAAGTACAAAAAGATGCGACGTGATCGCGGACGATATGTCCAAACGAAGTCAAGGGGCCAGGCTAACGTTGTCTCAATTGAAACAAAGATTTTATTGATACTGTCTTTGATAGCAATCTCAAAGGGCCCTAGGAAATGGATCACGAAAAGGTCTTGCGCAGTGACTGTGCTAATCAGCTTAAAACCAATAACGTCAAACCTGCTTTCGTCCATCACTCTTCAAAGGTTGTACAACACGGGTTAAAGACAAACTCGTAAAGAACAGGAAGCGTTTCGCGCTGGTCGTGAACGCATTCATCAAACCTTCACTCTCCGACAACTGTGGGAGTACCACTTTACGTTCCGAAGACCGACGGTCATAGTCTTCTTTGACATTTGCGCAGTCTTTGACATTGTTGATAGGTTTGCATTATGACACCATTTCGTGAAAAATGAAGTACCTAAGAAGGCTTCTAGTTATGAGATGTGCTTTGAACTTTCAAAATGCAAAGTCCTTCTTCAAGACTGACAGGAGCATGTACCTGCATTCACCCTTTGCGTTGATCGGTTAGAGGCAGTCAATAGTTTCAAGTACCTCGGGAGTCTGATCACATCTGGCAGAGGTGTTGGAAAGGAGGTCACATCACGAACTGCGAAAGACGGAGCAGCTGTAGCGAATCTGCAGCATTTGTAGCACCTCCATGACATCCGGCTTTCCTTCAAGAGAAGGGTGTACAATGCAACAATTTGTAGTGTTCTTCTTTACGGTTGTCAGACTTGTCTATCCACGTTGAGGATGCCTGGAATCTTTCTGTTTTCGACCACCGGTGTCGCCGAAGTATTGATCATGTCTGGTGAGATCATCGGGTGAGCAATGACGAGGTGCGTCCTCGTGTACTGGGTGTAGACAGTCGTTCCCTGACTGAGATAATTGCTTTACTTCGCCTTCGGTGGACTGGACACGCATTGAGTATGCCTGCCCATCGTCTACCTTTTCGTGTTCTTTTTGCACGTTCTAGGCAAGGATGGAAGAAGCGTCGTGGCGGTCATGCAATGACTTGATGTAGAGTAATAAAAAAGTTAGTTTTCGCTTTGGCATCAGTTGGATATATATATATATATATATATATATATATATATATATGGGATGAATACGGGTAAGTTCAACGAGTTGAAAGAAACGGGTGACTACGCACCGATGGGAACGGAGGAAGACTATCCGATTTCTTTGAAGTGAAATATGACTAGATTACCCACACCATTGTTATCGATGTCCTAACGACCTGGTTGCTGCAAATAATTTGAAGGGAGAACGCCATCTTAAGTTATTAGTGATGACCTGCTTAATCTGACCAGAGCAGCAAGCAAAAGGCTGATGCAAGTAATAATGGTATTAAACGACAACCAATTTCTATGTGATGCGGATCACTCGTGTTTTGCCATGACAGTAGGCCATCGATTGAGCAGAAAATTTGATGATGGCTAAATGACGTCTGCAAACGTAAAGAGTGAGGCATTATACCAGATGAATATTTGGGAGCTAATTATAAATGAGGCAAAACGGAGAGGATGATATACTTCTTAAAGTACTGAACGAGATCAAGCACGAAGAATAATGCTTCAGGAAAAAGGAAAAGTGACAGAAAGATAGATATGGGTTGGAATGTCCCTTCAAGCCAGCGGTGGCCAAGCGGATAAGGCCGCGGCGTTTGGACGCCAGGGTCGAAGATTCGAACCCTCCCACCACCGGTCAACTTCCCCACTTGGCAGCCCTCTGCTGGCCGCGGCCCACTTCCTGAAGAATGATGTACACTTTCGTTTCATTAATAGAGGGAGTAAACAATAAAAAGGATGCCGAAGGACTTAGTCTTCATCAGGAAGACGTGATAACTACGAGGTAAATTGCGGAGCAGTCTAGATGGCAAAACCCTTGTTGAGGGTGGGATACCGCGAGCGTCTGGTACACGGAGAATTTTCGCTTGTTTATACAACTGAATGCATCTCCAAGCTTCCGAAATCAATTGCTAGAACTTTCATGTTTTCTGTGGTGTGATTGACTATTTACAGCGCCAAAGACGCCATGCTAGCGACAATACGCAAAATGGCTACAAACATCAACTGTTTGTAGTACGAACCGTATTATCAATCCCGTTATCAGAGCAACATAACTAACCATTCAGCTATCGGAAATGTTGACAAAGTAAACTCGTTATCACTTGAAATGAAGTTATCGGGTAGTTTAAACTAATATTCTAGTGACAGCTGCATCGGCGAACTCTTGCATATTTATCCCGAAACAACTAGATATGGGAATGTGATCGTCAATAATCTTGATTGAACGGAAGTATTTTCCGAGGAAAGATCCGTCAGTGTGCAGAGGATAAGGTCCAACAGACGTCGACGACACCTGTTGTTTGTGAGATTCACAGACTATATTCTGAAACGGCTTGCAATGCTTCCTCGGCTTGTTCCCTGTGTTCTTCCGGACAGTGAGCACCAAATTTCGTTAGTAGTACCCAAAAGCTCCTAGTAGAATTCAGAGTCAGCTGTCAGCCAGAAACAGTGACATGAGACCATCAGCTTTGGCGTTGATGAAACTACAGATTAGGGGCAAGCAAATACGAGCACGCACCATGGAGGGATACATTTGTAAACATGGACCAGAATGGTCTGCCTGACTGATCAACACCATTGCTGACCAGTGAAAACGCGACCAGCTTGAGCACAACGCTTTGAAATGAACGACGGCGCCAGATGAGATGCCACCTCCTAGGAAAAATTCTGTTTCCTGGATATCGCCAATGGTCAGAAAACAAAAGAATCAGACAACGAACAACAAATGAACCTCCAATGTGCTGTTATGCTTCTAAGAAATAGTCAACTTTTATTGTAATCAAAGTAAGTTGGGCACACTTCGAAGTATTTCGAACAATTCTCGGCAGAAAGCAGTTTCGGCCCCAGAACAGCTGTAATCATCGGGCGCATAAACAGACACAAACGCAACGACGCTTTGATCGATTGTCATCAACATATACACCGCCATCCAACCGAACTACACACAGGTGACTGCTGACTGACATACAGACTAACAGAGGGTGATCTGCTCTCATGTTCAAAGTGACCACGACGGCAGTATGACTACAGGCGCTCGGAGCCGGATCATTTGGCACACCAGCACAAATAAGAAAAACCAAAATTGTAACTGGGCATGGAAAGTAATTACGCAATTACGATTTCGAATTAAATTTTCGGAGATGAGACGCACACCTGTATCTCAAATTTCAAGGAATCTAGCTAGGGTAGCTTATGGCGCTATCTTGTAGTGCCCGAACGTTGGAAACGATCCAGTGAAGTGAACAAGTAAGCACAAGTGGTGCGTCCAATCTATGCACTGCTCTTACATAAAAACTGCCGTCAGATAAATCCACCAAGCCCCGAGTAATCGTGGCATCTTGCGTGTCCCCGGTGTAGCAAGGAGGAGAGGTCATAAAATTCTTTATGAAAAGGATATTGGAAGTACCTAGGTGACTGATACTTCACCGCTGACACCACCATGCAGGTTTTCTTTGAGAGTCTCAATAAGAGCCTTCGATTCAACCGTTTGAACCACAGGGCATCAACGTGATAACTCACTACGGATCAGTGCATAAGACCTCACTGTCGCTTGAAGCTTATTTTGTCTTGCTTGGTGCGTGAACTGAATTTCCGTCGCCAATTCAACTCCCCTGCCCCATGCACCCAATGAAGCAAGTGGGAGGGAACGGGCTAGGATCTACTGAGCAGGAGGAGTACGAGAGCTTCCTATGGCAGTGAGACGACTTCTCCCATCTGTGAGACGAACCCCGAAGTACTCGGCTCTTGGGACCACCTAGTGAAGATTTTTGGATCTGCAAACTGCTTCTTTCTGTTCCCTTCCACTGAAGGGGTTGCCAAGACAACTAAATCGCTGGTTGTGTAGAACTAGATGTTACCACTCAACTGATCCTGTATGATGAACTTCGTCTACCCACTACCTGTCAGATAGGATTGCATCTTTAGGCTGAGAAAGCCATCCTCTTTGAGTTTCGTGGGTACCAAGCCACGTCATGTCGCGGTGCAATTTCGCATTGAAAAAATGCAAAAATCACCCAAGATAAAATACTGAGAAAGTTTCCAGTAAGAGCAGCTTTCGAGAGCAGAAAACTATATATATATATATATATATATATATTACAGTAAACAAGGGAAGAAAATGGCAAGAGACGAACCACACTCACCTATACAGCGAGAGAAAACTGTAAGAGGCAGTGGACTCAAGCCTTCAGCCACCGTCATCAGTGTTGTTTGACAAGCCGTGAGCGCCTCAGTACACCGTTGCCGATTCTCGGGAAGACCAATATCCTAAAACAAAAGTGGCGTTCACATATTTCAGTCACGCAAGTATTAACCGACAGAAAAGTTACGACAAAAACATAAAGCAGCTGAAACCGATCACACGTTGCGGAGAACAAAACTGCTTTGAACGTCTAAATCTCTCCGCTCAAGATTGAATGACTTATTACGAATGACAGGAATATTCTATGGAGAAATTCACAATTGAATGAGGCGTCGATTTGTATTCTGAAGTGGTCACCGTGAATCTGTGGAAAGAAACAACTGGCATAGAAACCGAGAGGAGTTGGGAATCACAACGTACGTAAAACTAGAAGTCTGTGCCTTTTCTCAAACAAACTTCCTCGGAAGATGAACAAAAGCTGTCGGTCCTATTGCCTCATTTTTTCTGACCATGAAGAATGAACAAAACGAAAAGTGTGAGTTACAGTAAAGAGCATACATCCCATAGTCCGCAAAAAACCTGGATGAAAAGGATAAGAGCACATTCATGACGATAGCAACTTCGTGGCATTAGGCTTGAAACTCATAGTGTTATAAGACAGAAAAAGGATTTACTAGTGTTCCGTGGTTCTCTGTAGGATCGAAGAATCGAATTCAGCGGTGCGACAGATTCGTACAGACATTTTGCATCAAAAGCTTCTAACTTGTGCAATAAGAGTAGCAAGTAAACGAAAGAAGAGCTTGAACCACAAAAGTTATGTAGGAAAACCATGGCAGTATCAATAAAAAAGGATAAAGCACCAATTCTGGGGTGGGTTAGTGTCGGAAGGCTGGAATTCGTGATAGATTCATAAGTCGGTCTGATAGCCGTGTTGAACTCGATCGAAAAAGGAAATGGAAGAAGATGGAAGCCAGTGGCAAACGTAACTGCGGTGGTCAGGAATATGGAGTATCGTCAAATCGGCGGTCGTGTTTGTGTGCGCCTAAGAAAGCATCTTATAGAGAAAAGAAAACATCGCTTGGAATGCCCTTTTAGGAGGAGCACAAATAAATAGGTCCAAGGCTGAAAACAAATAAAACCACACAAAGTAACCGACAATAAAGTAACCTTAAAGCAGCGAGTTGAATTAAAATGCATGGTGAAAATCAAACACTTGGGTGCAGGTTGCACATTCAATACTCAGCATCAACGTGCTCTGGTTGTAGTTGTTACCTCAAAGTCATATCAGCCTAAATAGTAAACGGATCAAGAACAATGGAAAACCGACTGCATAAGACGGTTGACTAAACCCTAAAGTTCCTTGTGGAAGGCACCTTTAACGTTTGGCTCAATTTTTAGAGTAGAAGCGTAGACTAAAGTGACGGTCACATTGAAGGGATTGCTCCAGAATCATGATATAGCAAGTTTTGGAGAAACTGGTTCCCAAGAGATCAAGGCGCCGTGAACTCGACTGTTCATTGCAATCGCAATAACGAGAAGTCCCGAATTGTCTTGTGGCCCACTATGATACATCCAACAGGATACGCCCGTTTGGGGGAATTGAATACACCGACTACCGGAGTTGGGTAGGCGCACTTCGGATAGGCAACCAATATCAATCCCGTAATCGTAGACCGTACACATGGAGATGGATTGACCAGATGTATCCAGAAAAGCCCTCACGTTTCAACAGGCCATACACACGCGCGACCATGTGTTTAGGTTTATATCCCCAGTAGGTGTCTGGTTCATCCCGGCCACTAGATGAGCACAGGGTGCATCGCTTACCAGGGACGCCGCAGCATGATGGGAGCAAACTGCAAAGACAAAATCCATGAAGACGTTTGGGAATAGTGTACGAGGCCACGTGCCTAGCGTCACCCGGCTTCTGTTCAAGGTGGCACCTCCAGCCCGTGCACAACCAAGTGGAACCTGCCAGGCAACGGATTGTTCAAACGTTGGGAGCCGATGGCCGACTAGGCGATCCATACGCCTATTGATGATAGTCTACCAATCCGGGACGCCCAAGGCGTCCGAGTTGTCCTTCGTGCATGATTGCCGGTGGCTGATTACGAGCTCATTCGCCATTCGCAAGTACTGACTGCAACCCTGTTGGCTTGATAAATTACTTTAGTAGTCGTTGGACCCAACAGATCTTGTCCATCTATTTGTCTTCGTATGCTGGACGCCGTCTCACCAAGGTTTTTAGTTTTGATTACCTTCAATATGGTTTAGACCGCCTGTCGAATGGTTTGCAAGTGTGTGGCCGCCGATGCATGCCCCAGCTTCGTGGTGATTGATGGAGACCAGAAATGGAAGATAACCCAAGGGGGCACGACAGTCTACCAAATGAGAGGTGCTACTCCTTTCAGTTACCCATATACCCCAGATACAACTACTCAAGTATTTAATTCCATTCCCCCTTACCCAGTAGTTTCCCTGCAAGGACAAGGTTCCACCTCAAGCCAATGCAGTTCTGCAACAGGACTTTGCAATTTGAAGGTGCAAAACGTAGGTTAAACATGCCCACACTATCGTCCAGACGATGGAAAAAAGCCTGTAACTTAATTGGGTCTTCACTCAGTAGGCCAACATCGTCCACATATTTCTGTCTAAACAAATATCAATCCCACTATTCTCACGTGAACATGGAGCTTTCACTATGGCCATCTCAATGACAAAATTGTAGAGAAAAGGTGAAAGGGGGAAACCCTGACGAACACCACTTCTCGTGGTGAAATCGGGTGGAACATCACAGTAAGTATGAATTCGGCTTCGGCTGTTCATATACAGAGAGTGGATGAGAGAACTGAATTTTTCTGCCACATAATTCAATGAGAAGCACCACCAAAACACTGCTCGATCGACTGAGTCCAATGTCGCTTTCGGATCAGGAAAGACAAATTGTGGGCTCACGGAATACATATCTATGTTCTAAGATGTGTCAATACAAAACCAACCGGGACGAAAACCCCATACATCTTTCGCGAGCATTAGATAAACGATGGAAGACGGTGGCCGCGAGACATCTGGATACAATATTCACTAAACTAATTCCTACATGGCTTTCACATGAGGATCTATCACCACTCTTGTAAATCAGTACAAACACCGACTCATATCAGTCCTTAGGAATCTCTCCTACCCAGGTTAAGCTCAGTTTTTAAACTCCGATGTTAACACAGCTACCATACTCGAAAAGGGGTGGCGACAGTCCATCTGCTTTATGCCTTTCAAAAAAACCTATCTCCCTCACCACCGCTCCCGATGAAGGGTTGGCGTCCACGTGGATTGATTCATTCGCAGGTAGAAATTAAAGGCTCACGGTGTCGATCGGCCAGCTAAAATACTCTCTAAATCACCCTGTCCAAAGCACCAGTAGATGCTTCTGAAGATGAATTAGTGTGCCGTCGGATTAATCAATCACCGCGACTACGCTCGGCTTCCGTGGGCCAGTATTCCTAACCAGTCGGCAAAAGGCTGCGACTACTGCCGATAGATACAGTGTTTTCCATTTCCCCATATTTTTCGACCTACCACTGCTCGCATTCAATTATCGGGCTCTTGGTCATCTGAAGTCCCAAAGATTTACGCGTTTTGTTGTATGTTGCATTCAAGGGTGGCACTTGCGAGCATCTAATAGAACAGAAGTCAAGGATACCCATCGTTTCCGAAACTTTAATGGTAAGAAGCCCCAAGTGACAGTCACTCTCAAGAGAAAATAACGGGAAGACAGTGTGAGAATCGCTAAAAAAACTTGGTTTTCGCAATCAAAGACCGAGAAGCTCAACGGCGCACAGGGAGCGCAGAGATCGTGGGAGAAATGAGATAAAGAATAGTGTAGTATTACCACTGGCAAATACACGAAGAATGTTCGTGATGTCATCCATGGGCGAAAGGGAATAACTTGAGAGAAAGAGAGCATGGAATCGTGATGGACCATAGGTCATTTGTTGTCTGTAGGACAACATTGGGAGCCATGAATTTAGCGGAATATCAATAAAGCGACTAAGATTCCGGGAAATCCAGTCCCGAATGAATCCATAATCACACTACATTGACTATAGACGTACATGCTATAAACTATCAAAGGCTAACGTCACTACGGTAGAAGTTACAATGCACTGATTTTTCTGTACGACTCCAGTTATAAATCGTCTACATCGCGACCCTGGTTCCATCTGATTTCTGAGGGTTACAATTTCTGAGTTTCGGATTTGCAATGGGACAGCATTCGAAACAGCCACTCTGAGAAGAGTTTTAGCTTTTGAAATCAAGTCGAAGAAGGATCTAACAGAGAAGTGCTGGATATCCATTACTACCACGAAAGACCTAACACTGATGGAGGCAAACAACAAAGAGAAACACAAAAATAAATAAATGTGAGAAGTGGCTGCTCAGTAAAATACAAACAGCAGGGCTATATAGCTGTAAAGTTTATCGATGAATTCTAGTTTAGTTTAGTTTAGACAACCATTACGCGCGAACTAAAGTGCTCTGGTTGTCGCCGCTATCCTGTAGAATTACCCGACCAGAAGGGAAGTAGGCGAAAAAGAATGCACACAAGACCCGAAGGGAATAACACCTAATAGGTCCAACAATTTAGTGGATCTCGTGGGCCCCAAACCGGGAGTTTAAAAGGACCTAACTGCGGTATTCCATTGATCATGGTTTCCGTGCCTTTTGGTCATGTCGTGGACTGAAAACCCTAACTCGCTTCGAGGTAGTATTTGCCACGGAGAACAGCGTACATCCGGGGAATCAATCAAAGGGCATGCACAACGTACACCTCAACTGCTACGGGATCAAAACATTCTGAAACGAAAATAAAACAGGCAAGCGTATCCCGCAACGAGTGCCAGCGAAAGTAACTACGCGGCACATGCTGTATTGACGCAAACGATCAGTAGTCAAGGGCACCAAAGCGTCAAATATTGAACAAATTGCAACCACTCAGTTGGGTCACATGCGTCTGTGATCATCTGGGCTATCATAGTGGCACTATGGCTGAGTGAAAACGTTTCAGATTACTCTGTTGGCAACACATACAGTACAATGCGTCCACCCACCGAAAGTTTTGCATCCTGGTATGCCAATAGTATCGTGTGGAGCATCGCTGCCTAGACACAAATTCTCAGCACGATCCCGTTCTGCTATTGCAACAAAACTCCAGAGATCCCCCCTCAGTTGCAATAATCAACAACCGGGGCGGTCGCACTAGCCACCATAACCTGTCACCATTCAGTGGATTGAGCAACGGGGACTATTTCTCCACACCCAACTTATGTGTTGCCGACTTCATTTTCCCAATATGTTCTTGCAACACCACGAAGAAACGATAGCTCAAGCCCCAACAATCCCCATGCATCTTCCACCAGCTAAGTCCCATGAGGGAACTGATTTACAGACTACGTGTACAGTTTTAACATGAACCATGGGGTCATGTAAATGGTCAGATTTAGCGAGTCATGGCCGTAGTTTTACAGTTAAAAGTGCACTGGAGCAACTCACGATGAACCCGAGTGAAATCCAGGCATATGAACACAGACGAAAATTCACACCTGCTTTTGTATAGGATATTCTAGTGATAGACGAGGTAATACATCGTTTTAGACGGGTTCAAGCCGGTAGATTTGTACTCCGGTTAGTCGTTTTTGGTTCTAATACAATAACTGATACCATCTTTGATAATGAAATTGCAATAACAATAATTGTAGGAATCCCATGATTACTAACCAACCTATACACTCGAACTTTGAGTGATAACAAGCTGTCACACAGACGTCACAGATCCAACCAATGGACAAAAGCTAACTGGGTCTTCTGCGAGAGTGACGACAATTTATCCAATATACAGCCACCGAGTGACAGGCAGTTGTCCAAATAAAGCTTACCTACTCAGTAGTATGTTCCGCATATGAATGGATGAAAATAATTTCCCCGGAATCATACGAAGGGTTTCGCGGCTATTGCCGATCGTCGAGTTTGCGTACTCGATACTCGCCTGCCGGCCATTTCTATGTTAGTGCACTCCTTTGCTAATTGCTCACTGGAATCTCCTTTGAATCATTAGGAGCGCGAATGGATAACAAGACTATTTTAGAATCGCATGGTGATTCGTCGGGGGATTTTGTTCATCCAACCGTATGCAGGACATACTATTGAGAAGAAAAACCAATGCTTTCGGACCTTGTGTTCCTTGTTAGCCACGCCGACGAAAATCCCCCGACGGATTATTGTGATTCTCCAATGAATTTATCATCCACTGACACACCTAAGGATTCAACTGAAACTCTAGTGTAAAACTTAGTTCACCCAACAGCTCCCCAGGAAGAACAATACGCAGCTCCATGTCAACCCAGGCATAAAGCAGTATTTCACACTCCGAAGGTGCACAATGCATCTCAAGTATAGCTCCACTGTTATTGAGGCAGTCGAGGAATACTTGCAGGTTGCCTGGGACATTATACTGCAGTTCAAAGTTAAACACCTGAAAAATACCCCCACACGAGAACGAGAACAATACTACCCGCTTAAAGTCCTCGAGATGTTCCCACTGAATCGTTCTTAACATGAGATTCTTTCACAAACTGTTGCAGTCGGCGGCGAATTCGTATTTGAATTATTTTCGCTTGCATGATTTCATACTTAAGGTAAACTGTTTGGTTGGTAAATATCCATGAGTGCACCTCGTTCTTTAATAGACGACAAACAAGGATGGGAATTCAAACCAAAGCATACAAGTGCGAGGCTGATGAATGTAGACTTAAAACTAAAATAAGCATAATACCAAAAATGCTACCATCCAATGTTATTCTTGTTTTAATCACTTACACTGCCATCCGTGCGATGATCGTGAGAACCATAGTGCAAGGGAACATGACTGGTGATATATTGTAAAAAGGCCAATAGTTTACATCCTTAAACTAGCGCTATGATCGGAGACGGTAATAACAGCCCCGATCGTTCCTGACATGCAACTCATTACCTAGTGGACGGATGTCACTGGCATTTTACCCCGACGTATTGTAAGAGTATTTCTTAAACTCTAAACAGTTGATAAGCACCTTACATTTCAAACGGTCTCGTTTAGTTTAAACGCGGTCTCATTCGAAGAAATTGGACAGTCACGGAAATGGTCAGATTCCTCTAGCCTCCCTGTAGATCCAACTTCGGTTCAGTTGCATTCTGATTTTGAACTTCACCTATCGGTCCCTCCTAGCTTACAACAATGTTGTTCGGTGGCAGTCATATCGACAGAACCTGTTACTCACTGAGGAGCATGAGTTCGTACATGACGGGGGAAACAGATGACACATGCACACGGCTGCACATATCAGACGGATTTTTACCATTAGAACTGTAGTCTATCGTTCGCTCTCTCGGGTAGTGTTAAGTAGTGGCAAGAAACGGATAAACCGTTTAAAAAAGCGTCCGGTTTGGCTGACTTGAGATCCAAGGTATTTTTAATGAGATGAAGATAGAGATGAACAGATTACGGCAATGTCAATGGATGCGTGAGGGCGAGAAACCATGGTACAAGGCTGATAAGTGTCATCCATAGATGAGAAACTATGCGATAATAGTAGGGTGCGATGCAATAAGAATGAGAAACAACGACGTTAGGCTGTTACGGCAGAAAAAAACTAATGACAGTGAATGTGGTCACGAACACATCTGTCCCCGATCGATAAACAAATGTGACGTTGATTGGGTCAAGAGTGTATTACGTTGGAAGAGGTGTGCATGTGGAGACGTGTGCGCGAGCGTCTGTCTGTTCATGAAATTGAATAACAGGGGCTAAACTTTAATGGCGGTCTTTGGGTGTGTGCAGATGTATCAACGATCGCAAAGCAGAAGTCGAAGACCATAGTATCAACCCATGCGTGTGGGCATGGCAGCGCGTTTGACCAGGACAATCTTACGTTTGCGGACAATGGTACACCACGGTGTGTGGTGTTAACAGCAGAAAAAACAAACAGTTGGGAATGTCTGTCTGTCTGTGTGTGTGTGCGTACATCCGCGTATGTCGTTGACTCACACTAGAGTCCGGTGAGAACAGAGAAGCTCACGAGTGGTACAGATAGCTGCAAAACTGCTGATAGCTATATCCGACGACAAAAGCATCTGAGTGTCCATCGTCATTCGGATAGTTACACTTGCTCAAAGAATTCCAGTTTTATTATTAATTTCTGAACGAGCTCTGTGACTAGCGGTGCCGAATAAGATTGTGTTATCCAGTCACTGTTTGTGAAGATTTCTAATATTAGAGTGTCGCTTTCATCGTCTTAACCAGAAGGAATTTCCCCTGCTGCGCAAGACCTGCATTTCCAGGTGCTTCCAAAAGTGTTGTCCTTTTACACTCAAAATCTCCCATTCGTTCAAGAGAGTTTGTAGGCAGCAAACCGCAGGACACTACAAAATGACTATCCCATCAATATCTGGCGCTTATTTGTGACCCCTGTTTAGAAAGATGGCCGACTGTTTAAAGACTAGATCTATGCACTCATCGAAACACGTAACGTATGCATCGAAGGGCTGTTGACACGGATGGTTCCACAGCATCCATTAGTGACTCCGATTACTTTCCATAGGACAGGAATTGGTGCAAGAACAGCTACCGACGGAGAGGCCACCACACTATGCAAACTGCTCGTAGCGTAGGAAGTCAAAATTAACCGTGCATTGTTCATGTTAAGATTATGCCTGTTTAGTAATCTCGTAGATTTAGCAGCAATGTCGTTAGTATGATATTGTTCCATGAAAGTTCGAGGAATACAACCTCACCCCGGTTGCTAGGGTCACTGGCTTCGAAAGTCCCGACGACATTATTGCTCTGGCAGAGGATCCTGTAACTGTGCAGCCGATTCTAGGGTGGATTATGTGCGAAACCAAGGTGGTTAGCCTGGAGATGAACACTCCAAAAAAGTTCTTAACGACCTCGCAAACCTTATCCAACTTGGCAGTGCAATTTCGGAAGAGGTGCATAAATTAAAGTACCTGCATTTTATTTTTCAACCAAGGGAGAGACGAGATCAAGCTTCGTGCAAATTACGCCAGCAGAGCGCTCCTGCAGCTTCGCAAGGCACTGTGGTCTCGCGGTGAAACAAGCCTTCATTCAAGGCTACCGCCCAATCCTTAGTTACGCATGCAAAACCTTTTCGCTAGTAGCAGACGATACAGAAAGGCTGGAAAGTTTTAACCAATGTCGCCTCCACTACAGGGAAAACGTTAGGTGGTCTGATGGCTTCCCAAAAGTAGCCGTGCGGTAGCATTGCACGAACGTCAAAAGAATATCTTCGTTTTTCCATAGAGGCTGCTTATATTGATTCAGCCACTTCCTCCACCGAACCCAACCGGAACTAACGAAGAAGAGCCTATTGTCGTCATCTTATTCGGAGTGGGAACGAACCCTCGATGACCAAGAAGAGATGGGAATCAATACTATTAACATGTACATGAATAGCCTAACTGTTCCCTCGGTTTAGGGCGTACATGACTGGGATACCAGTTGGATTTTGTGACATGCATACTTTGTCGCTTATCGCAACACATAGACGGTTGCAATCAGAGACATCCAGAAAGTCCACTTATCCTCTCGCAGGAGGCAATTACGTAGAAGCAACAATTTTCCAGACTGAAATTGACGGTTTTTAATCCCATTTTATTGCTCCACTTCTGTAAGAGAACATTCAATTCATAACAGACTTTGGTGGGGGGTGATAATACGCTGTCACCAGGCTCACTACCAAGTCTGATCTATTGAAATCTTGTGATTCGGTCTATCCCATTTCAAGCTACAATATCATGGATCCTGGTCTACCCCCCCCCATCACGTGCAGTGGGTCCTGGTGGCTAAGAGGCATGCTCCTCCCACTGTACTAATGTGTGGTACATGCAATGAAAAAATTCTTACTCATGCTTACTTCAGCCCAATAAACTCTATTCGAACTAAAGGATTTGTACCCTTCTCCCAAATCGCAGAAGTGCCACTTTTGATTAAATTCTCAATGGCTAATTTGATATTTCTTCCGTCAAACCCCGGGATGCTACCTCAATGGCAGATTGCGTCAGAATTGTGAGACCAAAAATCATTCTCGCCCTGATTGCGGCACCAAAATAGCAATCCACACATTTGAATGTCGATGCATTCTCTCAGTATCGATTCACTGGGTCTCCGATATACGCGAACTGAAGAACTATATGCCACCATGCGCACTCTCAGACTGAAGATATAAGAAAAGGTGCCGTTTCGGCGTTCGAAAACGAAAAGAGTGGAGTCACACTCACGGACTGAGTGGACAAATAGTGGGGGTGTCGGAGGCAGGGCACTTTTTCCTGGAAATTTTGAGCATAGAATACATGAAAGTCCGTTAGTGGTACTGACGTGACCAGTGTGGTCCGTCATTTAATAAGGGTGCTGCCCAGTGCCACCCATTGAGAAATTGTACGCAGGCGGTAGCGCGCGTACCGAATTTCTCGGCCATCGGTTGTCCTAGAATCCCGAAGGTTGTTGAGCCCCTGACTTGAAACGACCAGAATGGATATGAACTTGGATACTGGTTGCCGGCTCCCAGTGGTTTTCGAACGCCCTGTTTTGTGCTGTAGTCATGCAGATAAGGACTTTCAAACAAAGGCCGTGGGTGGACCTCCTAAGGCAACCTTTTTTCGGTTTGAGCTCGTAAAAAACTACAGATTCGACGGACAAACCATGACTTGGAGGAGGAATCTAGAAGAGCTGGCAAAAGTGGCGAACCCTATAGAAACGTCTTTAATTGCCCCATTCTCTCGACTTGATTTTCTTCTCGCCAGGGTTCCGATAGAAATAATCTGTAAATGAGATAAAAGCAAAGAATAAAGACTTCGAAATCCAACCGAATTTCAACGAGACTATGTTTCAGTTTCTGTGGGCCCAAGAGTTGGATAACGTTCCATGGAAACAAAGTCGTGGACAATATGCCATCCAGATATTAAGATTATCATAATTCTTGACCGAGGTTTAGCCCTGACCACATAGATTTGCTGCATTTTGGCCTTGATCACTTAACTAATGACAACAATACGGTGAGACTGATTAGACATCAGCAAAATCACATACCGAAACTGTCGGTGAATGAAGCATGTGATCTTAAATCCACTTGAGCAAGCAATTTATCAGGAGGCCGGAAGCTGCGAGTTTTCGAGTCCCAACAGATATGCAAACGAAATTTCGAATCCAGTAACGGAATGGGTTCCCTACCAATTAGAAAGATGGGATCTCCGGAACTAGGTTTTACGCCCAAAAGAAGGAAATCAATAGGGGTCGGAAATATTAGTCGCAGGAGGTATGTGAAACGAAATTTACCGAAGGTTGGTGTGATGATAATGCACATATAATAAGAGGAACCTTATATATGGACAAACCAAATTATATACGAAGCAAACGAATGCACCTTCGCCAGGTAGAGTCATGCGTGAGAAAATAACAAACGCTACTCACAGAGAACAGAGAATGAGACAGTGAGTTTAAGCGTACCTTTAGGCCTTTGGTCCGTTTTAAGTAGTCACTTAACACAGTCCGTTGCTGACGTAAATGAACCAGTAGCAATTCCGTTCCCGCAGCCCGAAGCTGGGGTACGAGGATGAACGTGCTGCAAGAAACTGTGCGCCTAAGCAGGGTCAGATTGTCCGCACTGGACTCGACCTCCGTGTCGTCATCCAGGTCACCGCTTGCGTCGGCTGCACGCGGCTCCAGACGTGCTAGGTGCGCCAATAGTGGAAACAGGCGAAGCTCACCCAAAGTTAGACATTCGTGTGCGAGGTACATGCAATTATTGTGATAGAGCGCTGAATGATAGAAAACGCATGTAGATAAGGATTACACCGAAAGGTGAGAAAGCTGGCCAGAAATGCACAAGGAACAACAATAACGTTTCAAATGTTTGCATTCTTTAGGAACATTAGCAAAAGATGCTTTGTCATTTCCTTGGAGCACGAATAGTTGAAATGGTATTCATAAAGACCCAATAATTGGAGAAAACCAGGAACCATGATCCTGAAATTGGGGTCGATATAATCACATAGTCTCGATGGGCCCGTTGTGCAAACGGGCCGAGTGGCAGCCAATGGCCTCGTGTCACTAGCGCCCGGTGGTAACAGGAGTTGACACTCGGTCTTCGGAGTAATAAACATGCAAGTCCACTGGTCGACTGGGTAACATGAATCAAACAGACAGATCTATAGCTTACTGGCACTATCTGTGGCCACGTTAATCAATGAGGAAAGGACTGATTACCCAGCAGTGTGTATTTGCCAACACGCATTAATGCATCACATCTGCTCCACATAATTGGTTGTTAAATGTTACAGGCAGTTTCTTACACATACAAAAACTACTACACCACCATCAACCAATCAAACAATTTCAACGTCATTGAAGTTAGGAAGATGCTACGCGTTGAAGGCTAATAACCTTTCAGCAATGCGACCAAAACGTTCTTCGCGGGAGATCTACTGACGCTCGTTTCAAACTCAACAATCACGGAGAAACACGGGGTCTCGCTAGACATTTTTAAGGCTTTCGACCGAGTTTGGTACGAAGGTCCTCTGGCGAAACTGCTCTCGTTCGGACCCTACCCGTCTGCCATATCACGGACACAAAATTTCCTCGGTATGCGAACCACCTCCGTCCAAGCTGAAGGGGTCTTGTATCAGTCATTTCCAGTAAACGCTGGCGTTCCCCAAGATTCAATACTTACGCCCACCGTCTTTCTTTGATTCATTAGTGATCTTCCATCCATTGCCTCCAAACTAATCCATTCTTTTACGGATTACGTCACTCTTAATTGTCCTAGTTACGACCACACTCCTCATCATACAAATACCGACATCGATCATGACCGTTGTGTTTCCGGCGTATCTCTAAACTTCGATCTTGAACACATCTCCTGGGTCTCCAACAACCATGCCACATTCAATGCTTCCAAAGGCTCTATTCTTTTAATTTCTTCGAAACGTCATTCTATCCTTTGACTCATCTATTTTGAGTCCAAAAGATTGTTTCTCTTGCTCGGTTATCCATTACGCTGGTCTTCCTTCATTTATGAGCTTGCTCCTCACCTTGCGAGCAAAGTTGGTTTTCTGTCCCGCATCAGGCGCTTCTTCCATTAAACAAAGATCAAATCCGCTCCGTACTTGAATAATACAGCCACGTGCGGAGTTGAGCTTTGTCTAATTCGCTTTCCGCTCTCGATCGGATTTAACGAAAGGCCACCCGGCTGATCGACGATCCTTCATGAAACAATTACAATGCAGTCACTGGTCCATTGTCGAGCAACTGATTCGCTATTCCTTTTATACCGTTATTACTTCGCTTTTGTTTTTCGGAACTCGCCCCAGCAGACCCTCTTCTTCTAACCTTTCCTCGTTCTTCTCGCACATAGGCGGCTAGTCATCCTTATCACGTTTGTATTGCTGTGTCGTACTTCTTTATTTTAATCTTTTTCACCCCAAAATCCTAAACTACGCAACACTTCCGCTTTCTGTATTCCAATCCACTTAAAATCTACCACATTTCAAAATCAGGATCAATAAACTGATTTTTAGGTGAATATTTCCCTCAGTTTCCCTCATTACAGTATGTTTTCTGACCATGGAGTTTGCCCCTTATACTTTATTTCACTTTGCTTAACAAAAAACTTACTCGCCTCGGTACAGGAAGTACTGAATGCGTAATTGAAAAGTTCTAACAAAACACACGAAAATGAATTGATTACAAACTGAATACCAAGTAGGGAGAATGCCTAAAACAATTTATCATCAGGTAAAATAGTCAACGAAGCAAAAATATGAAACCAGGCCGTATTGAAAAAACGTTAATTCATTGGTTTCTGTCAGTCACACACTGGTGAACTAACGCGACGATTTCGCAAGCTCGTGCTCAGTGCTTGAAGCACAGACGCGACATAACAGTGTTTTATTTACTGGTCTTTAGGAGTAACCAATGATGAATCAGTCCGGACGATCACACCGTTTGATGGACAGTCAACTATCTACTTATTTACTGACCATCTGAAGCGTCTAGCGACTTCAACTTATACGAGTAGGCAAAAGAGATCACAAAACCTCCGATATCGATCAAGGTACCCAGCATTCTCCTGTCCCATTGTGGAAGCGGACATTTCAAAATAAAAATATACAACGTCCTCGTTAACGAAAACTGTGATTTACATGTACTACTATACCATTTTAAAATTGAATTCGGAGAAAGAGCATTAAAACGAGCAACTTTGAATTGAAGTGTGATGAAAACATTTCCAGTGAACACAACCTCGTAGGATAGTGAAGCTTCTGTGTTGCGGTTCACGAACCCAACTCCCTTGAATGATTTATGGGATTGCATGATAAAGGTGCTGCAATTAATAGCATGACTGAATTCCGACAGTCTTTTCGTCTAGTGGACTCCAATTCATTTAGAGTTCTCACTGGGGATACCGCGGATAAGCGAACACAACTGTACCACAACGATGCGAGATTTATGGCTACAACAACTGGTTCAAACTGCGCCGAATCAATTGATGTTTCAAACTCAGTACACAAGATACTTTTATTGTGCAATCAATGACAGTGTTTGGACGACAAAGGTAAGTGTATTTCATGCACGTGTATACGTCGTCCACTTCGTTTCATTCCTCGCACCGAATATCCTTAGATTATTAAGCGCTTGTTTGGGTTACAACCTTGCAACACCATCAACGGAAAAGTCCAATGAACAAAAAAAAGTAAGGAATTACGCGAATGAAGAAAGATTAAGGATGCAAAGATCCCACTGATCACGGCGCAACTGTATCACTTATTGTCACGTAACATAACATGGGAGATCTTGTGGACCCCAACCAGACAGTTTAACCAATCATACTAGGGCAATCTGATTATTGGCAACGTCAAGCAATGATGATTTATTATGATACTTCATCAAATTTTGAAAACGATCATGATGCCGGTCATTCGTTCAACAGTAGTCTAACAGATCTCCGGGATGGGCCCGTATACAGACGAAAAATTAGTGACTACACATGTCCGAATAAGCAATCAAAACTAATGGACTATCTTCCGAGGTAATATCAGAACACTTGGAGACATTCTACATAGCTCTTCCAAGAGGACTTCGTCAGTCATGTACGCCACAAGCAATGTCTCCACTACCTTCTGTTTACGCCCTTCTTAATGAATTTTTTAATAGTCTAAGGGAATTTGCCGCCAGCAGTAGCTCCTGGTACTAAACTTCTGCCTTTTCACTCAACAATTGATAGCCAAAGAAGCCATAGCCAGCCACCTTCATCCTTGACATCCGTCTAAGCTAGTTACGATCAAATTGGAAACACTGATAGGTAGTTTAAACCGTACACCTTATCTCACTGCCAATGAAATGCTTTATCGGAGACTCATTACACAAACATCCCATTGACGACTCCTAATCTTCCTGAGAAATTTCTTTCTTACTTTGGTGTTAATGTAACCGTGAATGGTGGAACCGAAGTTGCGCCGCTAGGCTGAATTCAAGACGGTAGTAAGAAGTACGCATTGAGACCAATGGATACGCAGAGAATGAACTGATACCATTCTAATAAGCGTCATTCCTCTGTTACTTCATTATATATACTCACAGAAGGTAGCATGATAGAGGTAATGAACATTCGATCAGAATATGAAGAAGTCACTGCGCAAGATAAACCGGCTAATAAGATAGCTTGTGCTGAGAATATGAGTGATTGGTTAAGTTAGCCACCATCGAGAAACACAAATCTGACTATTCTTTGATAGATTCATCTCATCCTCATCGCGGTTTCCGAAAACTAGGATGATGATTTTATTGAGTCCACCGGGGACATTATCAGAAATTCGATAGCAAAACGTAAATTTCGTTTTGGGCAACTACACTCACCAGCCACGTACAAATCGGAATCCAAAAGAGATGCATGAAATACCGGGACAAGTGAAGTGAACAGGAGAATCATACGTGGAACTAGTTCGACCAAAACGTCAATCAAAGCCAAAGCACTGGATCGAATTGACTGAATCTGCGTTGGTAAGGCCGGGTCGGAATCGGGGATTAAGGAAGCCGTGCTAACTTTTTGCGTCAACAAAGATTCCGCTTCGGCAGCCACCGCGTTAATCTGCTCCAACAAAAGAATAGTCGTCTTCGAAACCTGAGAAAACACGACGGGGATAGAACGAACAGTATCAGAAATCCGTGTATTCAAAACATAAGAATAGTATTCTAGCTGTTACTCCCCATCCTTGTAATACGTTGAAGTAACTATCACTGACAAATACAAAACACTAACATTGAATTACACAGTGCCAACAGAGGGGCGGACTGTTCGGTCCGTTTTAAGTGGCAGGTTAGTGGGAAATATCTCAAACCGGATAATCTAACAAGATATAAAGCAGAGATATCGCACAGAACAACTGAGATTAGTTAGTAACGTTAGTGAACGTGGAGAATGAAATGTCGGTATTCTTAACGGTTTTGGAGAACACCTGGAAGACTCAAATTCGCCAGACTGTGTAAAACTAGGACAGAAAACCTTCGTGCACCACGTAACGCCCAAAGGCGTGGGAACATAGATCAACTGATGGTGAAATTAACTGAACGCAAACAATGGTGCATCGGTTTAAAATCAAACAAGCTGTTTTAAAAGTGCTTGAAACTAAAAGAAATAATTCATCACGTAGAATCAAAGCCCAAGTCATCATTAAGAATCTCGAAGGTACTGTAAAAATGACTTATTCTAGTTAGGAATCACAACCCATTGTTACGGTCGACGACCATTCTAAGGTTTTTGGAGCCGTAGATTTCATTCCGCCACCAATTTTCCAGAAGAATCTATCCTTTTCTCAATATTTCGAAATCGACGTTAGTTTAAATATTGCGCGGTTGAATATTTTTATATGTCCGCGAAAAGATTCATAAAGGCCCGTTCTGTGATTGGCTAGTCCACACATCGATCAAGGCCACCCAACAAAACTATATAAACGATAGAGCTCACTTGAATTCTCATTTGTGTTGGTGGGGCACCAATAAACGCGCGGCAGTACTCTGTGTTCGTCTTCTCTCTTCCGCTAGCGGGCTGGGCTAGCTATTCGTATTTCGCGCCGCTTATTGTTCCGCGTGGCTGCTCATTCAGGGGAGCAGCAGATTTGTCCCATTCGTTGTGCGACTACAGGCCTTGAGTCTTGAGCCCGAACTTTTTGTGTCTCCAACCTCTGTGTGTGTGTTCGTGTCCTACTAGACTACAGGCTGGGCTCCTGGGATATCGTGCACTGCGAGTACTTGTGTCTTGTGCTTCAGTGTGTGTATAGACCAACCAAACTCGACAACACAACACCCATGTACACCCATTACGCTAGAACTAGAACGCAAATCCGAGATGAACGACTTTGAGTGGAACAACACAAGGTCTAGGTTATTCGCGTTAGTTTTTGACCCATTACTGAATTTCAACGACCCGCGATGCAGCACATACCAGCCCTTGCTTTCGCCGGCTAAGCAATCAAGCGCTGCGGGTCACTTGTAATGAATTCCTCGCAATTAGGCTTTTTGCAGGGAATCCATAAAACCATATAAATCAATCACTGCAAACAACGGTCAGTGCAGCTTAATTCCAACGCACCTAATGGTCACCACAATGCTAATAAACAGGAAAGGATAAAACCGGTTTACAGTCAGTTCCGGTGAGTGTTGGAAATTGATTTACTGGAACTGTCAGCATTCCGATAGCACTTGCATTGTTTGAACAGAATAAGAAAAGTTCACTACGATTTATAGTAGGCAGTTTTATTAGCAGACAACAAATGATGACTTTCTGTAGTTGAAACTCGGGCCTGTTGAACTTTGTTCTTCGACATTATATAAAAAGATGACATAAGCGACATTCACCGTTTTCACTGGAAGCCCTTTTGGTGATAAAAATTGAACCAAACGCATGAAAACAGATGATCAGGGAAGCTGGTCGATCTTCTTTTATTTGAACCGTCCGATGTCTGCAGCGGTCCAGATTTGATCAGCTGCTGAGACCCTTGGAAACTAATTGCCTTATTCCGAGATTTCGGTAACATAGCGACGCACAAAGACCAATCGACCGTGCGCCGAGCCCGCTCAGACAGAAAATGCCTTGATCCCAAAAGATATTCGAGTGTACACTCTCATCCGATGCTCAAAAATTTTGTCCCACGTACTTATTACATTCATATATGATGAAGTTCATTCAAACGGACTGTAAAGTGACACGAACATATGCACCAAATGCCTTTTCCGTTTAGTTTTGTCTGTAATGAGTGGCACGACATACGTCTGGGCTTTTTCGCTGCGCAGTAAAATCGACTGAGAACACTGGACAATTGTGACTGCGATAGCAGCGAACAGAATCTCGTTCAGGATTAATTTCTTCCATTGGCGAAAAGATGTGGAAAACGCAAGGCACATCGCTATACATATAATGTATCATCAACATTAATCCATTGCATGTTAAGAGATGTCAGGACAGTTCCTAATTAAATAACAATGACCCGAGGGCTCGTCTGATCGAAACCATTGTTGAAGAATTGCATTTTGATCAATAATAAAAGATGACAGAAATCGAACGCCTTAAACTTAGAGGCGGATCAAAAGTGTAGAAGGAAGAAGCAAGTTGACTCATGGAGACCTGAACGCAGCCTTTCCATGACTTTCTCCGTCTTAGCCAGAATCCGCGGTAAATATGGGACAATAGAATTCCAACAAACACTAAAACGAAGAGCGGGTGAATGCGAAAAGCAGGAAGATAAACCATAACCTAATCGACGGGTGGAGTTTGTTCGGACGGTGAAGGAAAAGTCTACGCAGGCCTGGATGTGAAGATCAAACAATTCGTTGATAAGCGATTCAACTGGGATGGACAATCCTCGACAAACCCTATCGGAATCCATTTTAGGAAAGCAGAGAAAAGCACTGTTTAACAACGGAAGTCGGACGGAAGCTCGAACTCTGCACAAAATCAAAAATCACGTGTATTGTCAGGCTATCTGATCATGATATCAGCACTCGGTTCGGGTTATTTTCACTTTCATGTGGCTCTGTTGACTACTTCAAAGTAGTTAGACTGGATATCCTACAATTCATGTTACGGCTCCCACGGGCTCGTCTCGGAGTCCATGATCGGCACTGCATTAAACACGGTCAGCAATTTGCTGCCTATATTTTTCCTAAAACTGTCAGCCGATAATCACGAATGTAGGTTCCCTTCGGTCATTCGAATTGTGCGACCGATAAAAACGTGTCGCACAGACAATTTCGTTCATCACAGAACAAATAAGTATGGGAAAACTGGACTAACTCCGGAATTTACTGGTCTCAAAATCCGTACATTCAAGTGAAGACCATCTTAGTTACGTGTCCAGAATCCAGGGACCTTCTAGAGCGCCTTTTCGGGATGGAAAAATTAAGCTAGCGACTCCGCTCCAATCGATGGCCAGGATGGAAAGAGGAAGCGCTACAAATAGCCTAAGTAGCCTGCATAATTCTACAGATTTTACACAAATCTGAATACAGGCCGTTTGCTATCGGAATAATGCAGAAGGACGAAAATAATGAGTGAGAAGGCAAGGGAAAGCGGACGATACTTAGGGTTCACCACAAATGGTAGGTGTTTCATTATCCGCCATCATATTATCAGCTATCAATCGGGTTTTATGAGTATTCTGAGGTTTCCATATTACCCGATTGTCCAAACTGGAGCAGGGAGGCTGACTTAGGAGACCCTATCCCAAGCCTTTGACCAAACGACCCAGCCCAAAAGGTAGCAGGGTAACCTGGGGATCATACAACCCACCGCGGACCGGTGATTGAGTACTCACTTCACATCCTGGGGGCAAAGTACGCTTCTTCACCAGAGATATCCGTGAGCACACAATACTATGCTTCTGATACCGCCCACGGTGGGTTTGAAACCAAGGTCTAGCCATCTCCCCTAAAGTGATTATGAAAAACTAGCCAACTCGGTGGAGGATGTTGGACATTCGCTTGGATGTTCAGACTTTGATGAAAACACTCCACACGAGAAGGCAGTGCGAAACATATTCTCAACAAAGGCAATTTGAGACACGGTCACTTGGAAGCATTTCGAGAGGCGCTCAGAGGGCTCAACTGACTCGGAACATGCAACATCCAAACCCAGCTACGCTGAAGTATTTAGGGGCAAAGTAGTGACAGTCGGAGGCAGCTAAGCTGCTTTGTACTTTGGATTACAAACAAAAGCCGTCTGTTCAGCTCAAACCGAAGTAGAAAAATGAGCCGAAAGTAACTTTAAAAAATAACCCGAGGGTACAAAACTCCAAATGAAACAATACTACAAGCCAAGATTGAAGTCAAGCTAAGTTGACACCTCGCCTTACGGTGTCGTCATGCAAGTTAAATATGGAACAACAGAGTTCTCATAAAGTTTACTGAGCGAGGAGACAAACAGAAAGTCCAAAAGAGTTTTTGGATGAGAGTGATGGAGGAACGTCTCGGAGTGCAATCAATCTGAAGTTAGATGCGACTGTCAATAAACATACAGGGCAGCTCTCCGAAAGGGATAAAAAGAAACTGTTGACTATAATGGAATTACTATGTAGAATTATGCAGTCTTGCTCTAAAAGACAAGGATATACGAAAGAGGAGCAGCAAGAGGGGATTGGGAGAACACACTGGTGAACATATTTGAGTAACATAGGTTGTGGCGTCTGAAGCCGTCTGACTTTACGAACATGGAAAGACAGCTGCTGTAGTGTGCCAATACATAGCTGAATTTGTAAAACTCCACATGGGATACTGTTATGTAGTAACCTCTAAATATCTGCGAGAGTAAGCTCTAGGAAAAGAAATATGAGCGATAAGTGGGCTATGCATGAATGATTATTGAGTAAGGATAAAGATGCACTTGGAACGCTTCGATGGGTTCGACTTAAAACCAGTTAGTTGAGAAATTGGGTAGTTGATAAACTATCTCCGAATCTATTTAAATCGGCAGTGAAGCAGAGAGATTAGCACAAAACATCATCTAGGACATCAATTTGTGAGGCTGCATTAAAATCATCAATCTAAGCAGAAAATAACTACGGCGATTACCACGGTGCTATTTTATCATACTGAGTAGGATTAAATATGATTTGTCTAACAAACGATTCACTACTGTCTGACGTAATTCCTAGGACGATAATCTGCAACTATTTTTATTTTGATTAGGAATCAAGAACAATACATGTACCCCTATATAAACAGCCACAAATAATACTTGAACCTGAAAGAATAATTCCTCCATGAGAAGTTACTGCACGAGAAAACAAAACAATATTCAATGGTAAATAAACACTGGAAGAGATTTACCGACTTACTCGGCACAAAGGGAAATGGAAATGACCAAAGTCTAAAAATCTGGTTAGATCTTTCCTGGAGGCTTTCGATTTCAGCAGCTGACTAAGAGATGGTATGAAATAGGACTGTTTTTCTGAATTTGCTTGATCGGCCGCTTGGGCAGCTTGCTCGCAATACACTTTGAATTCTTCGTCATCGAGATTCCATTTGTCAGGCGAATCATCATCTTCTGCATCGTCGGAAGCCAGGCAATCGTTATCCGTCTGAGGTTTTACTCGTGGGCACATCCGATCACCGACCACACAAGACTTCCGTAGATTTTCTACGTTCGACAATAGTTGACGAACCTGATCAATTATTTCGTTGGACCGAGCCTGCTGTGTTAAAGCAGACAAACTACCTAGCCAATGTAGCAACAGACCAGTTCCACCGGAGGATGATATTTCAGGCAGAGCTTTATCAATTTGTCGACTATCTGCGGAATTTCCCGTGAGAAAACCGGTCGCTTGCCCTTCCATTGCTAGGCGGTAAACAGCCTGGGTTACTGGAACAAGGAATGAGGCGTTATTACATTTGCTTGCGGAAGGTAAACCGGCAGCAAATCGTCCATCTATAAGGCGCACAATCAATGTGTCGTCGAAGTAGTCAGTTAAATTGCCTGTGTCCATGGCCACATCAATAACACGGGTAACTTTGTTCTGAGGACGTGGTTTTTTGTCGTCACTGTCGTCGTTCCCAATCAACATCTTCCCTCGATCCACTGGAAAGTCCTCGCAATGAGCATCCAAAGTAAGTCCGAATAAGTATGTAGACAACTCTTGAAACACGGAAGCAAGCTGGCGACAAGAATCCAAAATCAACTGCTCTTCCTCCTTAACCACAGCAGCTGGGGAAATAAGTTCTAACTGCCACACTGGCAGCAACGGAGAGGGCTTGTTCGGTCCAGTATTAATGCACTGAGAAGGATCTGCGTCAAAGAAATGCGTCTGGGTGGAGACAGAAACAAAATAAGCAGGCAAATTGTTGGGAAATTAGACTTTCTAGAAAAACAATGATAACTCAGCATGTCCTTTCGATACCTTTCGGAATAAAAATAAGCAAAACAGCAGAAAAATGAGCCATACCGATTCTCCGATTCATAGGAACAAAACCGGGTGGAGCAGAAGTGCAAACAACTGAAGGTAACTGAACGTGAGACATGGTAGTTAAACCGTAGTGTATCGGAATTTATCTAGAAACGGTTCAAGAGAGCTACTGATTTTGAAAATCTTTAGAATTGGTCCCAAATGATCGTGTCGCAACAGCCCGTGAAGAGGAACTGCCATCCACTGTATCAGTGGTATAGGTATTCCCACTAAAACGTGAGAGCAACGGCTAATGAATAGTTTTCTGACGAGTTGACTGATCGTTGTTGTTAACCAAGAGGAGGTGCACAAACTCACTTCACACCAATCATAGATGACACGAAAAAAAAACGGGCTTTTATGTTGAAAGCTGAGGTTGAGCGTCTCATTCAAAGGGCCTAATTAGTCGTCAGTCCTTGAAGTGGGTTAGGAGGCTATTAAGATCGCTTTTGTATCTTTTAGACTAGAACTCTACATCAAAGGATAGAGCTTCCTAAATCAACTTCTGCAATCGAGTAGAACCACTAACCACGATGGACAACTGTCGATATAGGGATGAAGTGAGAAGAGTTCACACATGTGGTGAATCCTGCGCAGTTTTTATTCCTTTTACTGTATCCGTCGTATTTGTAATTAGCCATTTCCGGATGATGACTGATCTATTTATAAATACGTGCCGCGCATAAACCCTGCCAAAATGTCATTTGCATATATATATATATATATATCACCAAAATCGAATCCATAGCATCAGAAGTGTGCATGGAAGCTGTTGGTCGAAGAGTCCACAGAAGAATCACAATTGTGATTCGTTGATAATTCTTTGTCAGTTGGGCTGAGCCAGCCCTAGGAAAGAGGGCAGAATGCCCCAGAATATACGTATGTATACATATAAGCAGGAAGCAGTATCTGGATGCGTAAACAAAATTTGCCCGGGAGCACACGACCGGTTTCGCGGTTATTGTCGCTCGTCAGGTATGCGTACCCGATGCTCTGTTGTCCAAACATTCACATGCTTGTACACTCCGAATTGATATATATATATATATATATATAATTTGTATCGTCAAGAGTGTACAAAGAAGCTCCCCATTAAAGATTTCTCGGAAGACCCACAACTGTGATTCGTTGGTAATCCTTTGTAATTTGGGGTAGGCTAGCCTTAGGAACAAGGTGAGAATGTCGCTAGAATAGATAATAAATGCAAGCAGTATCTGGATGGGTGGCATACCCCCCAGATGTAACCGCAAAGGGAAGTCTGAACGAGAGAACACCAAGTACGCACATTTGATGAAAGGCAATAACCTCGAAACCGATCGTATGGTTTATCCATTCATCTAGATTTTATTTGCATTTACCCTATAAATGGATTATCTAGTTTCAAAAACGATTCCGTTATTATCAATTACGGAATCTGTAAGGCGGTCCTATGAAAGCGCCTACGAGAAGGGCTTTCAGAAATTAGGAAACATGCATAAAGCACATTGTGAACAGTTAACTAATTTATGGTATAAGTGACAAATGCAGATAACTAACTTGTAGTCGGTCAAAATTTCAGATATTAACCATAAATGCGTGAAATAAACCCATGGGTTTGTGTTACTTTGACCCATTAGTTTTGCATAAATCAGACCCATAAATCAGACGTCCATATACTGGAAAAACAATGGGTGACGTCATAATGTAAATCACAACGAATAAGTTGGAGCTCACAGTGACCGTTTTACACTGCTCGCTTAGGAACGGAGCCGATCTTCCACCGTACATAGCTGCTTATTTCTCTAAAGAGTAATATAATTCTCTAAGTCCATATTTTCAGATTATTTGAGATCTGAAATAAACCATTATCGCGGCAGTCTCTCTGAACAGACTCTTGCTTCTTTTCTCCCGCGTTCTCCTTTTGTTAGTATTAAATTATTACCGTCTTTACAACTGCCAACCAATATTGCTCATCATCGGTGTCCCTCAAATTAATTAAATTTAATGTGTAAATGTTGATGCGAATAGAACAACAGGCATTTAGCTCGTACACTTAATATCTTAGTCACCGATGTGCGTTGCATTTAAGCGAATCGCACTCAAGAATTTAACCGTCATTCGATGAACAATAGCCAGCGAGCTCGCGTGCAGTCAATTCTCAGTATATCTGGGGAACATGAGGCCAAGAAATCAGGACTTACTGGTGTTCGTTTGACTCTCAGTGAAATGGCTGATACTGCACTATTCATATTGACCCCAGTCGACAACCGGTTGAACGGAGTGAGACTCAAAGATTCACAGTAAGTAATCATCGCTCCGATAAGCGCGACTGTTTTGTTGTCTCAGCTTGTGAGCCCACAGATCGCAACCCAATTGCTACTAAGGATACTTACTAACAAACGCTGAAAACCGTATTACGCAAAGCGAAACGAGGTGGTATCCCGACTGTAGCAAAAGATATAAATGTTAGAGTAGGTAGCCTGTCCTCGAACGAGGCACAACTAAGAGGCCAAGTTGGTCTCGGATCGTGTAGCTCAAAAACGAAGAATGGCTGTTGGTCCTGCAGCTTAACCACGGTCCATCCCGACCCAGAGCGAATCTCAAATGTCAGAATGACGGATACGTCACCCAGCGCCCCCTCACTCACCGTACTCGACTTGGCAAGGGACCCAGATCAGTCAAAGGACTATTAGCTACCAATGGTCAGGCTGTACATAATATTGTCCGTCGCTCTAGAACGCTCACCTCAATTTCAACTGAGTTAGCCTGAACTAATTTGTTCATTTACTTCGGTGGGCGTTTCAAACTTACGATGCGCTGACAGGTACAATACCACGATTCACAGTGATTTTCCTTAGAGTTGGGACACCTAGCCATTCCGGGTTTAGGATTTTCAGTGGAGTTTGGCGATGGACCATTCCTGTTTCAAAATCACTTCCCACGTCTGATGAGGAAATCGGGTAAACGATGACGACATGAGTCCTTGTGTGTTGTAGGGAAGGTAGATCTTTGACCGAGAGGTTCACTCAACTTGGACATTTTTTGGCGCATGACTACCTATTGCCTATCATTAGGTGTTCTTCCTGCACATGCTGCTTCTAAAAAACCGACAGGACAACCAGGCTAAAGCTTGACATAGAGGTATGAAGAACTTAACTTCGGCTTTGGCATCGGTAGGAGCTATCCGCCTTCGTGATTGGGATCCCAGACATGAGGACTGTGGCTGGCTGGATATTATGACAGATTTGGCCCAGAATCCAGTTACTGGCGTGAATTTCGGGTGACTCATCTGTAGAAATCCTGTCCGGGAATAACAAGTTCAGTTAAAATTTGTACATTTACCCTTACATCAACTTGCCCTGGGCGTCCGTTGCTACCCCATATAAACATCTGCTCAAACAAAAATGAACGATGAATATAGCAAATTCACGCCAAAATAAGTTGAACAAATATACAGAAAACGAAAGGTTTTGCATACAACAACGCCACCAACTGTGGGACTGAGTCATGTCATTTATCGTCTTCAACCAATGCTTCGGGAGGTCTTGTTGACCTCAAATAGGGGGTCCAACTGCACCTACAGAATCCGTTCTGCGGATTATCCACAAAACACACTAGATGGACTCTGGAGATCGGTTGCTCGGTTTGGCATGTGCTTTGCACCTTCAAAGTGCAAATTGTTGTTGCAAGACTGGACGAACTTGCTGCTGAGCGGAGAGAAACTGACGACTTTTGACCGTTTCACCTACCTTGGTAGCTGCGTGTCGAACGATGGTCGTTCGGCAGTGGAGGTAAATACGCGTATATCCAAGAATCGAGCAGCTTACGCTAGACTGAAGCACTTGTGGTGTCGGCCTGATATTTCACTGAAGTTGAAAGGCCGTGTGTACTGTGCCGCAGTGCGCTCAGTTCTGTTGTACGGTTTCGTGACATGGAGTATGCGTGTGGGAGATGTTCGTCGGTTGGAGGTTTTCGATCAACGATGTCTACGTAGTATGGCTAGGATTGGATGGAGTGACCGGATGAGTAATGTGGAGGTCAGAAATCCAATACTAGGTGGCAATTCTGAGGATACCTTGTTTCAGTGTATGAAGCTAAGTAGACTACGTTGGTTGGGTCACGTGTTGCGTATGGCGAACACTCGTCTGCCATACCGTACACCATCTTGTGTTCCTCCCAAGGAATGGAAGAAGCCATGTGGAGGTCAACAGATGACCTGGCAACGTGAAATGAAAAAATGTACAGTGAACTCGAGTAAAGTAGATGTCTCATGTCTTCGTGGTTGGGATCCGGAAGACTCGTCAACTGGCTGGCTGGAGATTCTGAAGGATATGGCAATGAACCGTGAACAGTGGCAATCGTGTCGTCGTTTTTATCGAATCAGATTGATTGAAAGAGTGCGTTTGTAAATTTAGATTGTGTTCTGCGTGTTGGTTACAGCAGCATTCTACTCTTTTTTCCATCTGTGTAGATCCACTCCCAGATGCCCTCGAATATTCACTCTTTTTACAGAAACATGTGACCTTGGAGAAAAGGCGGTGGTCAGTGAATTTTGCTTGCTGTTTAACGCTGAACGATGGTGATGGTGATGATACACAAGCCAGTCCACTAGACAAAGCTATCATACTTCTTACCCATGTCATCCCCTGGCCACCTCGAATCATCTGCCAAACATTATCTGCCTCGAAGAACAGCGCACACCGAGACAGTCATTCTGTGGACATAAGCAAAACATATCCAAATCCCCTTCACATATTCACATTCGATGGCGACCCAATACCTTATGCTTAACTTCTGGGTTATTCACAAAATTCTCCCACCATATTCTACCAGTGCGATGAAGATAACGCTGCCCGAACACCAAAATTCTTCGCATATCTTTGGTTCTCAACGGCCATGTTTCGGATTCGTAGAGCAATACCTACCTCAGTGAAGACATGCAAAAATTTGTTTTGACTTGTGCTGTTTACTGTTGCTACCCACTCCTAAGTAGTTTCTGCGAAATTTGGTCAAATTGTGTTGCTTAGCACCATGCTCAGGACAGAGCTGCCTGCTACTGGGCTACGGATAAAAGGACGGTCACCATCCAGGTGGTTAGCCTACCGAATAAGCGGCCGCGGACAAGCAGCGGTAGTGTCTAAGACATGGTGGGTTTCGCCTGGCAAGCGATCCCCCTAAAATATACCCCAAGAGCCCGCCAGCGACACTGTGGCGTGGCGTGCGGTCACATCCAATGTGTGAAAACTAATGCGTATAGATCAAAATGGATGTTTAGCTCATGCGCTGGAGATTTAGTCATCGATATGTGTTCCATCCAAGAGACTCACACTCAAGACTTTAGCTCTGTTATGCGACTGATATCCCCATCCAGTGCTTCCGTGAAGTTTCATCTGCATCTTTCTGACAACCCTGAAGCTGCGACTACTGGTGTTGCTGGCGTTTATATGGCTCTCAGTGAAACGGATGAGGCTGCACTACTTGACTGGATCCCAGTCGACAGTTTGCTATGCGCAGTGAGACTCAGAGGTTTATGCAAAGAAAACACTCATCGTCCTGATAGACAACTTGTTCGTTATATCAGAGTACACGCCAACAAACTGCAGCCAAGATGCAGTCAAGGACACCTTCTATCGAAGGCTGCACGAGCTCGCATGTACAGCAAGGCGAGGTGACGTCGTGGTTTTGGCAAGGGACATGAATGCTCGTGTAGGTCGGCTGTCCTCGAATGAGGCACATCTAGGTCCTCTTTTTGGTCTCGATTCCTGTCGTTCTAAAAACGAGAAACAGTTGTTGGCTTCGTGCTCAGACTATCAATTGTTTCTCGCCAGTTCCAGCCTCAGACGTTCCAATCACCGGTAAGTCGCCTGGCGTTTGCCCTCTTTGAACCAGCGGTAGACCCAAATCGACTACATCGCTATCACCTACCAATGGAGGGACTGTCTACAAGATTGGAGCACTACCCTTGACTCCGACCAAGCGTTAGCATGCATTAAGCCGTTCATTTACTTTGGTGGGTGCTCAAAACGCACGTTACGGCCTCCGCTGGGTTGCAACAGGCTACCTGATCCGACTCGCCTTTCACTCGTTTAGTTCACTGGCTGAAAAGCTAGGATTGCCCCCACCTCAAAACATCAATGAGCACTGGTCACTTATCAATAACGCCTTGCAATCTGAGGGCTTGGTGAGTTGTGGCTTCAACCGCCGCGTTGTGACACACTGGATTTTTGCTGAGCCTCTGCACCACCTTGACCCCCACCGGTCCATCCCGGTTGCTAATGAGTATGACGAAGCACAGCTCGCAACGAGATGCGAACTCAGTGCAAGGTTGCGCAGGGACCGCGAGATCTGGTGATTTCAATGACCTTTGGAGATGGAGCATGCTTCCGCCGTGGGAAATTACCGCGGGCTGTTTCACCTCATCCGAGCTGCTGGTAGGGAAGCATTGGGTGTGAGCGAAACGATCTATGAAGTTGACCACTGGCTTATCCACAACCAGCAGCGACGCCTTGCATGCTGGGCGAAGCACTTTCAATCACAATTTAGCTGGCTCTTAGCGTCAGCTGTTCCCGCAGCTATTCCGACAAGCGCCTGGTGGTCTTTTAAAACAGATCCACCTACTGCGGCGGAGGTTCTCAGGGAAATCGGAGCCTTAGGCAGTCATAAAACCCTGGACTTCGATGGACTTTCCCAAGCCTCATTTGAAGATGGCGAAATAGAACTGGTCAGATAACTTGGAGACTTGTTTTTGAAGATCTGGTACTCCGAGAAAGTCCCCTCCTCCTGGGAGGAGTCGATCGTTGACCTCATCTCCAAGGTCTTGTGAAGTGACTGCGCTAATCACAGGGGTATCAGCTTGATCTCAATAGCGTCAAACCTGCTTTCGTCCATCACTCTTCAGAGGTTGTACAACACGGGTTAAAGACAAACTCGTAAAGAACAGGATGCGTTTCGCGCTGGTCGTGAACGCATTCATCAAACCTTCACTCTCCGACAACTGTGGGAGTACCACTTTACGTTCCGAAGACCGACGGTCATAGTCTTCTTTGACATTTGCGCAGTCTTTGACATTGTTGATAGGTTTGCATTATGACACCGTTTCGTGAAAAATGAAGTACCTAAGAAGGCTTCTAGTTATGAGATGTGCTTTGAACTTTCAAAATGCAAAGTCCTTCTTCAAGACTGACAGTAGCATGTACCTGCATTCACCCTTTGCGTTGATCGGTTAGAGGCAGTCAATAGTTTCAAGTACCTCGGGAGTCTGATCACATCTGGCAGAGGTGTTGGAAAGGAGGTCACATCACGAACTGCGAAAGACGGAGCAGCTGTAGCGAATCTGCAGCATTTGTAGCACCTCCATGACATCCGGCTTTCCTTCAAGAGAAGGGTGTACAATGCAACAATTTGTAGTGTTCTTCTTTACGGTTGTCAGACTTGTCTATCCACGTTGAGGATGCCTGGAATCTTTCTGTTTTCGACCACCGGTGTCGCCGAAGTATTGATCATGTCTGGTGAGATCATCGGGTGAGCAATGACGAGGTGCGTCCTCGTGTACTGGGTGTAGACAGTCGTTCCCTGACTGAGATAATTGCTTTACCTTGCCTTCGGTGGACTGGACACGCATTGAGTATGCCTGCCCATCGTCTACCTTTTCGTGTTCTTTTTGCACGTTCTAGGCAAGATTGGAGGAAGCAACGTAGCCATCATGCAATGAATCGGTGTACAGTTATGAAACAGTTAATTTTTACTTTGGCCTAGGTTGGTGCTATTTGGTTAGGGGCCAAGTTATGGAGGTTGATGTTGATTGGAAACGCTGAGATATACAGCTCAAAGCCGAAGTTAAGGGCGCGAAAGCTGTGACTTGTCTGTGGACCTCATCGACCTTAAAAAGTATCGGAAAACAACCAAAAAGTCACAAAATGTGCAGGGTGAAAATACAAAAAATAGCTTGATTTTTCAAGTTTATAAATTTTTCCATCAGTTTGCCCCTTTTCAGCAGTCCTATTTACATGTTGCTGCGTTGGCACTATGTTCGATTTCAAACCGGTGTATTATATATATATATATATATAATATATATATATATGTATATATATGGCACCACGCATTTTTTAATCGAGTACAAACTCAGTCGACTGAAAATTGCCAACTGTGATCAAATTCGATCGATATTGATGCGGCCTAATATTCCTTTTCTTGGATTTAATAGTAAACTATTTATATCAGACGACCGAAAGTGGTAAAAGAAGGCAATTGGCATCGGTCAATAATATCATACACAATGGAATTCATTAGACTATAATCCTGTAACGTTTGTCCGCCAAAACGATTATCGGCCTCTTGTGGCACAGATGGCTAAGTTCGAACTATATTTACATTAACCCATCCAACTGGAAATAGAGTTAGAGTAACACATTGAAATCGACAAAAATTTGGTTCATTTTCCCTAGTACCACTATGGGAAGTAGAACAGTGACCAACAGATTGTGACGGAAATGGATTGTGAAAATGATTATAGGGACACTAGGGTATTAGTATTTCTAAGATAACAAATCAAAGGCTAGAGAATTTTAAACTTACTGCAAACATCGGCCAAGATTTCTCACTGCCTGAGCCCTCAGTGCAAGAGACTTTGTCCAACCAAGGCATAAAAATGTGTTCGTTCAATTGACTGGATAGCTCAGAGAAGCGCGACTGAATGTGTGTGCACGGGAACAAACAAGGTTTTATAGAAGATTTTTTCCGATATAGAATTACTTCTTCAAATTTGCGTTCAACGGTACGCACGGGTGACACAAAATGGTCGAGCGAGCTCAATGAAAGCACAAAAAAGTACGCACATTAGACAAATTAACTGAAAACGTGTGCTTCCATAGAACTACGACTGGAGAATATAGTATCACCTAAAGTTGTTTAGCTTCCTATTGATAGCCCTGTCACTTAATAATTTATAATTTGTGGCATATGAAGCGAATTCACGACTGGACCGAGAAGGTCAATATTTGCCAGCACATTCAGTTTCTGATTCCATTCTTTTTCTGATCATTATGAGTAGTAGTAGTAGTAGTAGTAGTAGTAGTAGTAGTAGTAGTAGTAGTAGTAGTAGTAGTAGTAGTAGTAGTAGTAGTAGTAGTAGTAGTAGTAGTAGTAGAAGTAGTAGTACTAGTAGTAGTAGTAGTAGTAGTAATGATTTACCATGCAGGACCAGAACGGAAATCACCATTAGGAAACCACAGAAACAGCGGATAGCTGATACATCCATGTTAGAAATTACTTGCACCGCACAGCCATCGAGCTTGAAGTGGGACTCGAACTCCTAGAAGAGATTTTCATGGCTTTTCCAGCAACCTGTCGGGGGAACTACCGAGTCCCCCAACAACATTGGGGTAAGAAAATTAGCAGGTATTTTTTATTAAAAATTTATACGTTTCTAGTTATCCTACCTTCGGTTCCCATTGATGTAATTAAAGTTCTCGCTTCGGGTAATATTCTCATTTGGATATTTGCCCGCCAGTATCATACTGGAAGATCAGTCACCTGCCGTCTGGTACCCCTTGTAAATGTGTTAGGTCTACTTGCACAAAGGACGTGTTTTTCTCGTCTACGGGTTATCCACCTTTATAACTGATGGTAATGTACCCCTGTTGCCCGTCTCCATTTTCTCGACCAATTAAGTGAGAGATCTAGCTTCGATTCCCACCCCCTCATTAACGTGTTAATCATCGTTTTCATTAAGAATTTATGTTCCGCACTCAATGTAGTACAGTAAGATGGAGTCGGACCGGGTCTGGTTAACTGCCAGGGTTATCGTGAACATAGTCACATATGTCCTGAGACGTCTATTGTTGACATCATGCATTTATTCCCGTCGTGTCTGTGATTCCCAGTCTTAGCATCCTGAGTCGTGCTTCTTCAGTTGTTGCGAATCGGGCAACAAAAGAGGCTTCCAGGGACGATGAAATAAGCGCATACTGACTTATTGGTTTCTTAATAGCAAAGTGGGTCTTGGTACTGGATGAAGAACCAACTCATGACTTCACATCTACCTCCTACTTCGGAGGCTACCAGATTACAATGTATAACTTACATCATGAAAGCGAATGAAAATAAGTAAACGTTTTCAAGTGCAGAACGAAAAACACTCACTTTGGATTCTTTGAGCGCATGAACAAGGCGGAACAAATGCACCAGCAGATCCGGTCGAGCATACACAGTGAAACTGGCCAGAACAGCCGAACCGTGCTCGCAAGGCATTTGCGCACCTAGTTCCTGAGTGTTGCCTGCGAAAATATCCGAACCTCGGACAGCAGCAGAGACCTCAGCAGATGTGGGTAAGTTGGTTGTGAACAGGAAGCCCAAAGGATCAAATGGTGAGTTTAACTGAAGTTGGGACATCAGTTCCGACGGAAGACCGTAGGAATTGGCACCCGACTCCGCCGGCTTTTTGTATGAACGCAGTACTAACCACCGACGCCACAAAAGATCGACATGCTCTGCCAAACGCGTCTACCGAATAAGGTTTAATTGGAGGGAAAGAGGCAATCCTTGCAGTCTCAGTAGGATAATGAACTGAAAGAAATTGAGTACGAAAGCAATTTTCTTTTGTGTGAAATGGTTTATCATGGAGTATGAACATATTAGAACGGGTCCGTTTAACCACATGGAAGAAAATCTGACGAAACACTGTTCACCCCGAGTTCACGTCTGGACAAGAGCTGGCGAGCATTTGCTGACGACCGTCTCCTAGACAGGTGATTCAGGTCTGCCGTGCAGCCGTGGCTTTTATCGGGGTGTTGAAAGCCGATACTTCACAGTTACCAATGGGTACGTCAGTTTGCATAATAATAACACTAAAATTTCTCTTTTTTGTTTATGTCAGTGACTGCAAAACAGTTTAGCTGCCAATTAATGACTACCGACCGGAAACAGGATTAAATTGCACTTTATTACCCATGTAAGTAAAAACAAAATGAACTAATCATTTTCAACAGGGAATCATTTTCATAACATAGTAGGACGGAGAAAAGAAGGCTTTGTGGTTCGTGTAAGGTAAAGCTTCAACAGTTGGTGCATGGATTTACTTAGCGAGTAGCGCATATCGTCTTTGGTCAACGTAATTCAACGCCAGGTTTCTCGCACCTGTGCAAACAGATCAAGCTTATCACTCCGGTAAGGATAGTAGCAGCAGCTTAAGGTTAGAATGAATTCACATTTTACAAACACCCCGGTAAACGTTTTATTTCGTAGTACTATGCGTCCAGGCTACCAGCTCTTACGGTTATGAGAAGCAATGCACTCAGAAAGACACTAGATATGATCACTTAAAAGATCTCACATTTGGAAAAGGCACGGATAAGCGGTGCTGCCATAGCACACAGTCGAACATTTGAAATAAGAAGGTAGACCAAGACCTGAAGCGTTTTCGATGAATAGATGCAGCATGAGAGTCTAAACTGATAAACACTGTGGCGAAATTACGGGAAAGGAGCGGTATATAACACACACAAGTGATAAAACAAAGAATGATATACCACACTTTTCATGGTTGGCGAAAAAATGGGAGGAATACCAACTGGACGGAGATCTGGGACGGGCAGATTTCGGTCCAGCACACAGGTAGGCGCTGGCATTCAAATGGTGTGCGCAAGAACGCCGAGTTTTTTAATTTACAAGCCCAGACAGCGACAAGGACAGCACTTGGAAGTAGCGAGCCTATGAATAGGGCAAGAGTACTTTGTGCTCTTTCATTTACTCGCAAATGAACCATTCCACTGATAATCGTTCCATCCACAACGAGTCCGCTAATTTCTGGGCTGTTCTTGAATGCCAGAAGAGTAGAACTGCATTTTCCAGTACAAAGACCTCCCTGGAAGATAAGGCCTAGGAGTACAGTTGAACAATACACACAACCTTAAAGCGTCTTACCCATCTGAACACCGGCGAATGAATGCAAACGCCCGTACAAAGTAAACATTTCCCCACTGGTAACTCGTAACGTCTCTCTTTCTCCCATCTAATTCCACAATTATCTCGCATCTATTTTCACCCCAGCTAGCAACCAAAATTTAATCGGACTTAAAACTGACGCTACGCCTGTGTCCTCACCGGCGTTTTTCCTGGATGTCTAGCCCCATCGGAAGAGGTCATGAACTGAACAGTCGCTCATCGATCCCCAGTGGGTTACGTGACCCCCAGATCGTCCTGTTGTCTTGCTGACTAGACCATCTGGTCAATGGCTCCAAGCACGATTTCCTAAGTCAACCCTCTACTTCGGGTTGGACAACCGGGTAGTACAAAACGAAAAAAAGGACTTGCGGATCCCGATGGATAGCTGCTGATGTTGAGATGGGGAAATAAAAGAACCAACATGTTCTGTGAAATGTTGACATTGCCTCTCTTTTCCCCGTTTTTCGCTCACTGTTTCTGTCCCTCACCATGATTTCGATGAAACCGTCTGTGTTCAGATTCGTGCTATATATATATATATATATCGTGATGGGCCAAAATTCTGTAATAAAGAGAAGCCACGAATTCCATCCGAATGAACGCAGAACATAGGATCTTCTAGATGCGTTCCGATTAAACTAATATTGGCGGTAGATGGCGACTTGCCGCCGGTTCGTCCAAGTGGAACCGTACATGATTATGCGCCACTCCGGATCTGAGGGTCACGGTAGCCAGTACCCATTTTTGCCGTTCCCCGGTGGCTCTGATGATTATGGGGCATATCCCTTCCATTGAATTCACGATTCTACCTTTTCATAAAAAATCATGTTCGTGTGCGTGACTATGAGGCAACAATTAAACAAAAGTGATTTTCTCGGTGTTTCGATGCAAGAGCAGGACCCAAATCACAAGCACTCGTGAACGTTGATGACTAGCGAGAAACCTTTTTTAATAAACCAGGGTAAATGAGATCATCCCTGGTGTGATAATTTTTATTAATTTTAACAAGAACACGAAAAAACAAAACATCCCTCATACCAAAATTATGATGAGAAATTCAATTACACCTGGGCCCTGCATTACCTAGCATATTCGTATCTAGTAACGCCGTCGCAGAAACTAAGATATTATCAGTCCATACAGTATCCAGTACCGAATGGTCACGGTGGATGGATTGAATGCCTGGAATCGTTGCCGTTAAAGTGTCAAAGAGGAATTTTCTGTTAGAAGCAACGACGGTATCTCAGAGGCAGTTTGGGGATCTTCAGCAAATGATCAACATGAGCTAGTCACAACTGAGAGCCAATCTCAAAAGGGAATGAAAAATATTGAATAAACGATAATCATGAGTCTTGGAAAAAATACGCCAGAAAATGTGCTGAGGGTCCTCTGAAAGAATAGCCGTCATGCGTGATTTTAGGTGGAAATCCCATAGGGCAACCTAAATGGGGTTCTATACTGTCGTCATTTCTCCTAACTTTTCTGCCCTAGATATCAAAAACTACATTACTTTGTGCGGAAATTGTATATGATAGATTGCATTTCAAATTCAATCGTCCGGGCACGAAACGGCTTTGTTAGAAACTGCAAAGATATATATATATATATATAATAGTAGTAGGAGATTGAATGTTTTC
>LUCM01008791.1:126752-147659 GCA_008360955.1 Fasciolopsis buskii | reverse complement strand
GGAGGGTTTGCCGAGATGACAAATGAACTGCGCTTGACACTGCTATCCTTCTGGACGCCGACTGACCCCTGTAGTCTCATGGCACACAAGTGACTGTTGACTGGGATCCCCTCTTGAAAGGCTGCTCCGGCCTTCTCACTCAAGACTATTCCTACACCATGTTGGGCAACAGTTTGAGCCCCTTCGCCTCTTGAAATGCGAAGAAAATATCTTGACGAGACGTTTGGCGCAATTAGTTGAATTACTCTACACGAATCCTGAGTTCGTGTTTCACTCACGCAGCAAACATCAATCGAATTGAGTGTATTGTCAAAGCCAAACACACTATGGGTCAGCAGGCTTTAAAGTGGCTACATTGAAGAAACCGAGATTCAGCGGCTGACGAGGCTTGAGAAATTGTGAGCTAACAGACTAAAAACCACCTACTACAGCACTTGACAATAAACCGTTGCGAGTATCGGGCGTGTTATCAATGGAGACATTATGGGTAGGTAGAAGGGAAAAACGGGTTGGGTTTGAGACGGAAGAGATAAGTTGAATAAAAGAGAGGGAACTCTGAGCAGTAGCATACTTATCACTACCCACCCCGCTCGATGCAATGGGCAGCGCGGTACTGATTATCCTGCGCGACGAACGACGCAGTATGGAATTATTTGTAGGCGCGACAGCGAATCACCATCTGGAAATTTTATTCTGCTCAACAGTTTTTCAGTATTATCCTCTTTCTTCATCTTGATGGAAACTGGAACCTTAAACATGTTTACTTTTTGAACCATACTTCTGACTTATTTTTCCCAAAGGTGTCTGAACCTCTTCCCACCAGTCAGTTACCACCCGACTTCTCCAATCGCGAATTTCAACATATAAGACTGGTGAATACTCATTTCCGAATTATCTTCAAGCACTGAATACATGCCTGCTATCAGCACCAACTGCAAAGCTTTTACCTTCGGAGATTCCAATTTTCGCAACCGGTAATGGGTAACACACTCTTTTGACACCAGGATTGTGGGACGTAGAGCAGATCAATTCCTTGAGATCAATGTTAACTAACTGACCTACCCACATGCTCACTCAAACGACCTGGCGACCCTGTTTTTATTCTCGATATTACCCTCACTTAAATCCTTTCTCCCCACTCAAATATTTCCATTCTTCCTCCTCTTGGTCCATGAGACAATTAAGTCCTCTAGTTAAATTCACCCGCTACAACTGCCTATATCCTCAAGACAGCTTGGCTACATAATTCAACCAAGTGGAAGGTTTTCATTATTTCCCACTCGAATGGTTGTCATTCCCCTTTTGATGTGCTCACTTCTCTCTTTAAATTCGATGATGCACTTTAGGGATTTTCCCCCTGTTTTTCAAAACTCAGAGAAGAAGAATCCTCCGGGTTTCTTTGACCGTGTGAACATGCTTACTTGGCGTCTCAAGAATGGATGGAGGATTAAAAAGTTGTCCTGTAGCAGGAATACTGGAAGTGGCTGGGTGGTGGATACGTCGCGCCTCTCCACATCGCGGAAGGGTTTTCTATTTGGGAACCTAAACTGCAGTTTTTGACTCAAAAGTCTTACACATAAGGTAGTTGGAAGATAACCCACCACGGGAGCTCCCGGCAGACGCATGCCTGCCCGAAACAATGGATGGCGCGGTCCTGATTATCCTACGCGACGACCGATGCAGTGCGGAATTTACAGTTAGTGCTATTCACTTAGGTTTTTGGATGAACATTGCTAAGGAGCCGAGCCACTAAACTGGAGTACGATTAGGACTCTCAACCAAAGCCTTTGGTTCTAAGGAGAACCTGTCCGCAAGATAGTGGGGAATGGTTGATTAAAAACCCACCCACATAGGTCAATCATTTCTCATTCAATAATCTGACTGAGTTGCCAGCTCGGATCAACTCCAAACCTGGATGGTCCGGAAACTACTTCGTCAGGGCTCTATCCAGTGATGTTTCGGCTCGAGATAAGCTATCCTTCATAGTCCGTTGTCATTAAACCATGCAAGCTGTCACATCACGTCAAGGTGCGGTCTCGTTGTGATGGGGCCTAACACAGGGAGGACGAAACTGTCAACTGCGAAGCTGAAACTTAGTGGCATGTGACTACATGAGGTCCCATTTAATCAGATTTAGTAACGACCGGGGCGACAGCCATCACCCACCAAAGTGATCAACAAATTCGGGATCTGGATCCCCGAACTATTTGGAGATGACAGGCGCTCAATCTAGTTGGGTACCTGAGTGGATAGAAAGCAAAATCCGGCCAGTTCTCGCTGAAATGAAAACAGGACAGTGACGATGTCCACTTTGAGTCGCCCTTGGACGACTCCTTCAGGGAAAATTGGAGACATTGAGCTGAATATGACCGTTAGAATTACAGGTCCGAATCTTCGGCACTTAATAAGGCTAGAAACTTCAAGGTCAAAAACCACTACTGCTTTATTAGAGTTTGTTATTTTGCCGAGTTTGGTTGATCTATGCACTAGCGTCGCACGATAGCACGGGAGCACACAGCCTTTGGCCCAGTGGGACACGAATACACAGAAGCGGGAGAAAAGTTCGGGCCCAAGACTCAAGGCCCGTAGTCGCACAATGAATGGGACGGAACTGCTGTTCCCTTGAATGAGTAGCCACACGAAACAGTAAGCGGCGCGAAACACGAACACCTAGCCTAGCCCGCTAGTGGAAGAGAGAAGACGAACACAGAAAATTGCCACGAGCTTATTGGTGTCTCACCAACACAAGCCAGAATTCAAGTGGCCTTTAACGTCTATTTAGTCTCGTTGAGTGGCCTTGATCGATGTGTGGACTAGAGAAATCACAGAACGAGTTTTCACAAATATTTTCGCAGACACAAAAATATTCAGCGACACAATATTTGAGATAACGCCACTTTCGAAATAATGAGTAAAGGGCAAGTTCTTTTGGAAAAGTAATGAGAGGAATGAAATCTGCGACGCCAAAATTTCAGGATGTTCACCGACCATAACAGAATTCAAGTGAACAACTCTGGAGATTCAACTTGCAAGGGGCTGGTTTTTATATTTCTCTCTAATAGCCTTTACTCTTTCTGCAGTTATTCTGTCGAAGCACTATTTAGCCCGCGGATCGTTACCCACGGAGAAAAATTATCACCAGCAGCGCAAAGGGGACGATTTGAGAACGATTCTTAGACTGCGTAGACGATTTCGGGAATTCTATGCCCCTAATGGGGACGATTTAGGGACTACTCCTGTCCTCGATGGGAGTAAATAAGGAACAATTTTCTTAGCAAACTTAGTGAAATTCCTCGTAACTGACGGTTTCCAGAGTGTCTCACTGAGAGCATATCCTGGATGGCCGGGAAGCTAGCCATGAAAATGTGAACGAAGGCTTCGCTGCAACCATTTGGGTATACACCAGCTGACGGTTATAACACTTATGCAAAAAGCGCCTTTGCTGACATATAAGCTATTAGATGAAAAATACTTAATAACATACTTTTCGTCTCGAGTCCTAACGACGGGAAATGTAGCGGAACACGGATTTGTTCCCCCGGAGCGCTTGTTTAATCGAACGTTGACCGCCCAGCGCGGTCACCACTTGTGCACTGCTCACGCACACCTCGCTCGCACGCTCCTGTCAAAATATAATCAACCTGCTACCGCTTCCGACTGTCTTTTCCTTGTAAGGAGCAATTGCCGTGTTTGTCAGTACCGCAGCCGTACAGAGCCGAGTAAGAGTGACGGACAAATGGTCACAACGGTTAATAGTAAGCAGGCGTAATACGAGGTCCGCGCTAAGACAATCGGTCTCAGATATCATTTCCGGAATTGCCAGTAGTTGAAGCATGTAGAATTTTAATCAGGCATCAATAATTAGAAAACAAACGTCGCTGCCTCTGATTACGGATTACAAAATAGCATATATCCACAAGTCATACCCGTGTCATTAGGCTTCGAAACAAAATAAAGAAACTGAACTGCCAACTGCCCGCACACTGCAGCTAGACTGACCGCACAAAGCGCAATAAAAGATCACAGGTAGTGCCAAGAGGTCGGGCGGGTTTGGGACCAGGTGACAAGTTCCGCTAGTGACAATCTATCGGGCAGAACTTTAGCCCCGTAAAGAACGGCTGAGTAAAATCCCGCGGAAAACTCCTTCTGTATCGGAATTCGTTCGGTCACTGTCACACAAATGGTCTTAGTGCTTTGTTTTGTGCATATCTTCGCCTGCTTGATGTTTGTTTGTTCATACTCACTTCGCGATTTTGATGCTCGCTCTTTTGGGACCACGTTCATATTTCTATGCCTTGGCGTCGGCTTTTGTTTTGGGTCTTCGTGATGGCATATTTGCTGTTTTCTTGGATATGTACATCGATTAACTTTTTAATCCATTAACGTAGAATTTATAAATCATTCGTGTTCCGAATACTTTGTCTATACACTGGCAAAGCGCTGCCTATCGTATCTATACTTGCTAGGCAGTTGAGGAAATCGTGTGACTAGCAGCATTGCTTGGAATGATTCAGCACTTGTCCTATTTGAAGTGATTTGGTATAAGGGCAGAGACTTCTCTGGTTCACCGCCGAAATTAGTGAGTGCGTTGAATCCACCCAAGACGTAACACTGTCGCAATAAAATCTCACAATTCGACCGCTTTCAAATATCTTCCCAACTCCATCACGGCCACGCAGCAGGAAAAAGCCGCCCCGGATTCAAAACAAGGGTGGGTAGACGCGCCTATCAAGAGTTCGCCAAAAAGGCGAGAAATATTTCCCGTGATGCAGAGTTGGACTAACTATTTGCATATTTTTCAAGCATCAATGGGTAAGCAAGACGACACGAGCAAATGTGCACATGCACCAGACAAGCGAACAAGATTGGTGAAGTCACCGGCTTCACTGGCATGGGAAAAAGGATTTTGTCCCTATGCGATGGAAGCCTTATAGAAAATGCAATCTGCAAAAAATAGGATGGAAACGGCAAAGATTCACATCCCACTTTGCCGTTCACAATTTTGCCAACCAAGTTTTGCATACGATGATGGGGACAACAATAACGGTATGGTTTCTAGGGAAGTCAAGAGGCATGCTTCTTTGCATGATCAGGTTTTACGGCGCATTGGATAGTACGGCTCAAAGATAAGGACAGTAATATTGTCAGATTAGTTTGGACACGGCTCCTAGGAAATCAACATGAGCAAGTTCAGCACAGAACTCAACGTTTATATTCACCTGATAAAGTATGCCTCGGGTGCAAAATTTGGTCTGTAGACAGCGGCGGATGTTAAGGTTTTCTGATGGTATGTAGAACCAGACAAAGTTTTATGATTTCCACTGGAGTTAACCAGCGACAAAAAAGGCCAATAAAACTACAAGACGCGAATGAACAATTGTTGAACTCGACCATAAACAGTAAGACAAAATTGTGGTATCATCAAAACGGGGACTGTGGCGGGAAATCACGCAATTTTTAGTGGCATTTGCAGCCAAGAAAAGGAGCAAAATCCTTTTAGGGTTCTGAAAAATAGTTGGAAAAAGATGTAGATGCGGTAAAATATTGTTTCGTGGAGGAGTAGGAGAAAACCTCATAAAAGGCGAAATGGAAAACGAATGACATTATGCAATACGTAAAATCAGACGTCCAACGCCGTTGTAAAAAAGAAGTGGCCTTTAATGTTCCTTCAGTGGGAGTTCAAGTTTTCGAGATTCACATGAAGACGGAGAAGAGGTGGAAATTAGAGCAGATATCTTTGATAACATCTTTGATCAAATGGCGTTGTCAATATGTAGGTGATTCGTAGATATTCACTGATATCTTGGTAAGCGCGTTGGCCACATTTAGGAAGATCTAGCGGTTGTTCTGTATAGCCTGGGAGGACTGCTGCACACGGCATGTCGCCGCTGGGGTTCAAATTGTGCGCCGTTACTACGGAACGGACTGTCAGCGGGAGGGTGTCTTTTGCCTTTTAACGAATCACGCGGATCCAGATTATCGTTCTTTTTCGCAAGGTTTCGAAAAGAGATCTAGTTTGTTCGACCTGGAGTAGTAAATGCGGTCAGTGAGCCAATTCACATTCATTGTACAGGAACGTGCGAGATCGCACCTTTAATCTAGAAGATGAACCCCTGTTGCTAGGGCATTTTCAGCGCCTCTAACTGAAACAAAACTGAAAGGAACGGGCAGTTTGTAGTTATTACAGGTGAGATTTACGATGGGCGCAAGGGTAAAGACGGGAAGAATTGATATGGAACGGCGAGAATTAGCTGTAGGGATAGCCAAACGCGGCAGATGTTAATGGTGAAATAATGGATATGAGAGGAAGTTGGGTGTGAGGAGTGAGGAAATTCAGGGTTTTTAGGATGAAAGGGAGTAAGTAAACTAAGCCCTAGGATTGGGCGTATGGAGGAAGGGGAAGAGGAGGCAGGCAAAGTGTACCCAAACAATCGGAGAACTATATGTACATATGTTGACTTATGCATATGTATAACTAAGTGTTTCCGTGTGAACATACACATAAGCACGCGAGAAATACAGGCAGTTGACCAGAGTTTGGAAATGCAGATTTTAGGATGGAGAAAGGGGTTAGGTTAGGTTTTTGAAGTCAACGGCTGAAGCAAATGCTGTTCCGAGCGATGGGAGTTGGTCAGTTGCAAAAATTGGGTGACCCCTAGTTAAACAGTAAGGGCTGCCTTAAGATTGGATTGGTTATTTATGCGGCGAATGCTAATGAAAGGCTTGTTCCAAAGCATGCAATAAAAACAAGAAAAGAATATGGCTTTAAATATTTTTGGCAATATCCCTAAATTTGGAGACGTGATGGAGGGATTAGGGGTTGGCAGAGGGCAATTTAGGTGAGTCAATTGAGAGGGAATTCGCAATCGCCAGATTGTGTAAAATGGCCATGTGAATTTTCAAGCACGGTAGCGAGAACGGCCCAAGTCTGAGGACTAAACAATGTTCTTGGTAATTAAGAGTCCTCCACCAACCCAACACGCGCCTAATGGTGTACATACGAATACATTCGATAGAAAACCTGTCTGACTTCTATATGCCAAAGTAACTGAAAGACAAATATTGAAGAAATGTTGAAACGGGTAGCTTTTAAACGCATAGGATGCTAGCGGATGGGTTCATTGTGCGAAACATCGGACTTGTATTTCAACTAGCTTTAAGCAATTGACTAACTACATGCTCTGGGAAACTTAGAGTGATCGAGTAGACTAGACCAACGTGGCGAACCCTATATTTACATATGACGGAAGAATCGCCTAGCAAAATTGAGCCTTTAGGTAGTGATCACCTATTCGTATCTCACTGTTGTCAGTATAGAAGCTCATCATACAGGAGGTACATCAACCATCCAAGGCAGACAAGGAGACACAAATTTCCCTTATCATAATATTTCCTCCATCAGACCTAAGAAGGTTGATTATTTTTGGGCCATCAGAAAACAGAAGAGGGATATTGTGAGATATTAAATTCAGTAAGCAATTAGTCTTTATAAGTAATAACAAGAGACCTAGTAAGTTACTCTGTGTCACACCACTGGTAACAGGTACAAGGTTAGCGGTATAACTGATAATGCGGACAACCTGTGATCTTTGTATTGGGTAAGACGGCCTGCAGGATAGAAAGATATCTGCAATAATAAGAAAGCTAACTTTGGGCGTAAGATGCAGATGAGAGGTACCGGCAAAAGCAGTAGGAATCCAGGTAGATAACTGCGAGGTCCTGACCTCACTCCGCTAGATTGGTCAGAAAGTTCAGAAAGTTAAAATAACAGGTGGAGGAAGAACGGGATTGGGGGAAGTCGTGCTATCATGGGTTAGGGAGGTTGGAGGCAACGAAGCAGTCCGCGATGGAAATTTTGACTACATTTTCCATCATATTAGGGACAAAATGCCTGTCGGTAATGGGAAAACATGCAGATAGATAATACAGACCTCCATTCTGTGGTGGAGAACTATTGCAGAATGCTTTGATTGATTCGGAAATAGTCCTGAATTTGTTTAAGTTTAAAAGAGATTGAATAATAGTAAGGGTAAGTTGAGCCGCCACTAACAACAGCCGCTGGGGCGATGCCACCAGGGGCATTGGCGAGCCCGTAGTCCAAAACTAACTATTTGGCGTTCAATAGTCTTAATGTCGAAGGATAAAGTAGATGAGGTGGGGTTAATCCTGTTCTGTGGTTCGGGTGGGTTGCTAACTGCAGCTGGGGCTATGTAGGAGGTGAAGTTTTGATTGAACGCTTCGGCTCTGTCTTTCGGGGTTGTCGCAGATTTGCTACCGGACAAATTCCGAAATTTACAGCAGGCTTGCTCTAATGAGTTCTTACTTTCTGCGGTTTTGAAAGCTTCATGGAAGGATGTTCGTGTCGCAGCATCTTAGCTTCTTTCTGAAGACGGGGTTCATTTGTTTGCGGGATAACTTGAAGCAGGCAACGCAGAACAATATACTTAGAAAATTCGTGTCGCATTAAAAATTTTCTTTGTAACCCAGCGTAACTGCCTTCCAAGTAGAATAGCTGAAGCCTTGATTCTGATCTTTCGTCCGCTAATCAACAGTTCTAGAATACAACTTGCTGTTTTAAGGAAAAATTCATCGCCAGCCCTCTAGAGGTCAGTCGCTGGGACGAAGCTTTCCCAGTCGTGTTGGCGCACCTGAAAGTATGTAAGCCGCCAGCTGAATCAGGCCAGCGTGATTTACGGATACGTTGGTCGAGGACAGAAAGGCAGATCCGAAAATGAATTAACCTGTGGTCGCTCCCTGGAAGCATGGTTACAACGTAAACCGAGGCGTGTCGAAAAGCACGTGTAAACATGAGATGTAACATTAATATTTTCGGTGGGTTACATCACATGCTGAACCCAGCCTCCATGATGCACGCGGGAGACAAAAATGCTTGGCTATTTTCTGCCATACTCGTCGACCAAAAAATACCAGACAGATTGACGCCGAAGATGACAATCATGGATATTGATGGAAGGGAGGCCAGGTGGTCAAATGCATCCGCTAAGACGGAAAGTTTTGCTTCAATTTGCGATGGAAGGCAACAAATGCCGGTCATAGGGATAACATCGGAAGAAATTACGATTGTATTGCATCGTAATGCTAGGTTGCAACGGCTCTTTTCTTTGACATATGACATATCCAAGCTTATTCTTTCCCAACGTCAGTGATATTATTTATCGCCTAAATGAATCTTTCCTCGGGAAAGAAGACGCTAGGGCGCTTATGCATAAAAATTACCTCATGTCACTTTCAAAACCGTATAAGTTACGATCCCATGAAAGATAGCTATCGGTGAACTTCCAAGATTTGCCTAATGGTGTGACAAGTCCAAAAAGACATAGCTGAAGCGTTCAATCAAAACTTCACCTCCTACATAGCCCCAGCTGCAGTTAGCAACCCACCCGAACCACAGAACAGGATTAACCCCACCTCATCTACTTTATCCTTCGACATTAAGACTATTGAACGCCAAATAGTTAGTTTTGGACTACGGGCTCGCCAATGCCCCTGGTGGCATCGCCCCAGCGGCTGTTGTTAGTGGCGGCTCAACTTACCCTTGCTATTGCTCAGCCACTTTACACTTTCAATTAAATGTGGTGTAGTTCCGGTCAACGGGAAGCACTCTATGATTACTCCAGCCATAATATGAGGTCGTTACATAATTTGTCCAAATACCGTTCCATTAACCACAGACCTGTTATCTCCAGGATTATGGAAAATGTGGTAAAAAGGTCCATCGAGGACTTCCTACTATCCTCCAAGGTACGTAGCCCCGAAAAGCACGAATTGCTCCAATCCCGCAATTGCTCCATCTGTCAATTTGACTGTATTAACCTTCTAATCAACCTGGCAAACCCGAATACGACTTTTGCAGTCATCTATCTCCATATGTCTAAGGCCTTTGACCCTGTTCTTTACCCGAACCTTTCTATTCAACGTAAGCTCCTTTGGCATAACCGATCCTCTTCTATCCTGGCTACCGTCTCACCCAACCCAACGGTCACAGATTGTCTCCATTAGCGACATTATCTCTAATCCAAGACCTGTCACTAGTGGCGTCATACAGGGCATCATAATTGGCCCCTTGCTACTCCTTGCATATATTATTGATACACTAAATTCAACACCTCACGGTATACCTTTCTTGTTTACTGATGACGGAAAAATAGTTTTCCCTCTTAAGCCAAGTGAAGTCATTACTGCGGTTAGGTAAACTTAAATTTATTTTCCTGCTTTGGATGACTGGCGTACCACCTGGACGATGAGCTTCTCTGCAGACAACAGCAAAATAGACGCATACGGATATGCACCACCTAAAGATTCCTTTGTGCTACGCGGCTCTTCTACCGCATGCAAACCCGCACTTCGTGACCTTGGTCTCAACCACTCAGGCTCTCTAAATTTCTCATAGCATGCAGTTATTCAGTCGACTAAAGCTAGGAGAAATGGACGTCTAATTTTTTGCACCAAGAAACTATCCGGCAGCACCCTCAGCCTTTATAAAACCCACGTTCGACCGCTTTTTGTTTATGGCACTCTGCTATGCTTTAGCATGTCCACATGTACCTGCGGTCCCGTCCATTTAAGTTTCCACCCCACCACCCCCGTCTCTCATGTGGAGGCTGGGCACGCGTGTCCAGGACCTCTACAACTCCCTTATATTCTGCTTGCTACTTTTCTTCTTTCAGAGGTAAAAAAATTACCATAACACAGCTAAAATGGAAGATGCCAGTGTTCTATCCACATTGGCTATTCTGAGGCTAGCTGACGGCAAATCCTCAGATCTAATCGCTAATCCATTCTGTTACCCGTAAACTATACAAGCGACGGCCTTACATCCAACGTTCGCCGTACTGCTTTCAGTCTCTGGTTTCAAGGCGCTCTCTTAGCCTCTCCTCCTCTGGATAGTCTCCAGGCAACGGACCTATTTTTACTTCTTCAATTTCCTCCATCTCCGGAAACCTTCGGATATCTCCCAGCCTAATACCCTTTGTACTCTCCAGGGCCTAAATAGGAGCCTTAACTCCTGACCCGACCGCATTCACAAGATTATCTGAGGCCCAAGCTCCTACATGTCCCCTATTTCTAATTAGCCCCTACCACAAAACTTCACCCGAGGGCATAAGAGTACCTAATATACTGGTGGTAAATGGACATTATCTAAGATTAACCCCCTCTGACCGCCGATTAATTGGAATAGTAGGAACCATTTTAAGGGGGAATCCCTACCTGGCACACCACTATGCCCGAAGATTTACAACTCGCAGACGTGCAAGTACTACGGATATGTCTTCTCCGTTTTCTCATAAGTGCTCCTTCTCCACCGACCCCTCTATATTCTCCTCTGCCAGCCCCTAACCTCTTCGTCACAGGTCTCTAAACATCCGTACAGAAATCCCCAAATCCTCCTCGAGGTCGCATTTATTTCTTATTGTTTATGCCAAACTTTGGAACAAACTTCCCATTAGCATTCGATGCATGCAAAACCACTCCAGTTTCAAGACTGCCTTAAATACTTACCTAAGTGTCACCCAGGTCCTTCAATTGACCAACACCTATCTCGGGAGAGCGTGCCTTTGAGTCAGTCACCAATTTCTAAATGCACATCTCACCCCGTGCTTTCCAGAACACTCCATCTGAGGGCGCAAGAGAACCTTGTATGCCAGCCTAATAGGGCCAACACCGGATGATTAAACCTCGCTGATCGCTGGGTAAAAGGAACAGTCGCGAACGTTTTAAGGAGGACCTACCCTTGGTCCACCAATAGGCCAAAAGCTTCCCAACTGGCGGACGTGCAAATGCCATGGATTTGTGTTCCCCGCTTTCCCTTTCATTCTCGTACTTCTCTGTATACCCTGGTCAAGTTCTTTATTATTATCTAACCCTAGGTCGGACCGTCTTGTTGTGAAATATTGTTTCTTGTGGAATTCAATGCCCCCCAACACCGCCTTCAAAAACAAAGTCCGAATACTACCGACTGTGAGAACCAGTATTCGTACATACGACCCTTATCTCTCAGAGACTTGGGCGTACGAAGTTGGGTTAGGATTTTAAAAGTTACTACTGTAAAGTCTCCATAACTTGGGTCTCAGCGAACAACATTAAATAATATTAGGACCCGTGATAGCAAAAAGATGCTCGATTATATGGCAGCTATAACCACGAATAACCCCACTTGTATTGGTCTTCCTACCCCTGGTTCCTTTCCCCATAGTTTTCTCTACCAACATAAAGGGTGCTGACTTTATGCTGAGCAGCACCGGAACTAACGTTTTTCTATTAGTAGACATTTCATCAGAGAATGAATTCGGGGTTCCTTTTGCTCTTCCTACCTACTCATCTTAAGCCCCGGTAACGCGGACCAGGTAGACTGCTTTCCCTTAACAAGCCAGCCTAGTTTCATTTTTAGAAAAAGGAAAATCTGTCCACGTCACACAGATGATCTGTTTGCATATGTAACACACAAGTCTGCATTAGTAAGATTCAAGCGGCACTCGTTAGTGAACGCAAGACACAGCGTTGACGATGGCGGATCCCTACATACAGGTCTGTTTCACGGCATAAACCACCATCCTCCGTGTGCCTGATTATCCCCACTTTTGCCCTCTTTAGTCCGTACATGCGAAAACCCAAATGACTGCGACAGGTTTGCTTCAGCATCACAGAACGTGGGGAAAACAGACCAACCCCAGCAGTTGCGAAAAAACAACGCGGGAAAATAAGGTCAGGCGGAGGAACTATGAGAAGTACCTATATGGGCTCGGCCATTCTTCTGTTAGAAAAAAAGAAAAAGTCTCTGCTGGATCAGGCTGAGCCCAGCAGCCAAAGCACACGGGCTGCGAAGGACTGGGCCACTTTCTACAAGGGATATGTATGCCGCCAGCCCAGACCTGACCCTGGGAAAGGGGAAACCCCACATTGCCCTTGTTCGGTAGATACTCGTTTGGCTGCTTTGTTGGAGGGTCTGGGGAAGTAGCGCATCGGACTGTCCACTTATGCTTCACCATCCACACCTCTATTTTTCAACATAACCCTCCCACCCGCGCACCTGGTATGTGTGCTGACGTCTAGAACAAATGCCGTCGTTCTTCGTTCTTGATTATTTATACAACCTTACCGAAACTACTATGTGGTATAAGTTGCTATCATCCTGTTCAAACACAAATTGCTGATCCCAATATTGTCATGCTTTTTCCTTCCCTCCTCTTCATGACTCCTCAAGTTTAATCCTGTCCTAGTTTCCGGCCCATGTTGCCATCCGAGACTCATTCAGTTGCATACTTTCCTGGCAACTGGAAGTAGTAAACATCGGCGGTAGATAACGTGATCAATTATAACTGATTCCCTGTAGCATGTGCACCAGACTCGTGGACCGGACGAGTTCCACAAACAGAACAAATAGTGACTTTATATTCTAACCGTCGCGCTAGCCGTCCTATCAGACCCCCGTAATCTGCATCTGCGAAGATTTCAGAAGATGAAAGAGGGGCGTGCTACAAATAAGGACTATGCAGCCTAGGACTGACTGCGTCATATACCCTATAGGGAGAAAGCAGATGGAGTTCGTTGCACACGCCCCATCACCGAACCATTACCCCCTGCTCATTTCAAGACAGTCGTCTGGTTCCTGTTACTTTCGTAAGAAATTGACTATTATCGCTGTTTCCAATTTTTGTTCACTCATCTTAATACCAGCTGGAACAAATTCCAGACTGCCCTCTTTCTCCGGCTCTGCTTCAGGCTCGCCAGTGACCACATATGCAACGCAAACTCTCGCCGAAAGCCCAAATCTACCCTTTGCTCATTAGGAAGCTGCTATCCGGACCTGATGCTCCATTATCTGGCCATGTAACCCGAAGACAAACAAATCAACGCCAATGACTGCCCCGGGTGCCTCATCTCAGATGAACCATTACGACTGGCAGTTATTAACACTATTGAAATGTCGCGCAAACCCCTAACCTCCAGACCCCTACCGCCACAGAACACCATAATCTCCAACATTAAACAAGGACAACACACAGGTCATTCATAGCAAGTGTATTTAAAGATTGATTGTAATTCTTACACGTACCCGTTTTCTTCCCGCTATACATCACAGTCCGCTCCCAGCCGCATAATTCCAGTGACCATTTTAGTAAGTTCCACTGTCTTCTGTCCACAATTCTTCATACATTTTCGTCTCGTAAGTTGTTTGATGCAACCTTGAAGGTTTCCTGCTATATTATCCTAAGCATTACTTTGACTATTGAATGTTGTTAATTACTATTCTCCATCCAACTCATTATATCCAGTGTGATTTTGACTCTTCATCCCGTTATTACATCCATATTGATCTTCACCTTCACCATATAACCCTCCTGAATTTTGATGAACCCCGCCTTTTAACAACGCCCACCATTACTTCCAAGACAAATTATACTCTCGCGATACGCACTTTTGATGCTTTTAAACATGGACTGACTCGCAGTGCGCGACTGATAATCAGCCCCAAAATGTTTCGGAAATGGATTGTCTAGCTCTGCTTTAAAGCCGGAAAACTCGTATTTAGCCTGTCTTGCTGCGGGTTATGTTCACGAGAGCACAGACACTGCATCTTTACGACTAAATTTTTGTTTTCCGATTTTCCACTGCGCCATCTTTGTGTAAATTTGATCTTGCGTTCGCAGGTCTCCCGAATGCCAAGAAATAAACCCATTATTGTTATAATTCACTCCCTTACTCCTCGGCCCTTTTATTTTCCTATTTAAGTTTTCTTTCCCACTCACCATAACCACTCAGTTGGGCACATTCTAGGCTGCCGTTTCCGGCATTATTTTAGACCGCCTAGTTGCACCTCGAGCACTACTCAGGTCGGTCATAAAGGTCCACGTCCTAGGCTGTGCGAAAACAGATCGATAAAGCTAACCATCATGATTAGCCAACGACAAATTACGGTCCCTGCTACAAGTCTGTTCGGAATTAGAGGCCTCGTAATGTGGCTTCCAAATGAAGTGTGCCATAAACAGACATCTTCATCAATGCATATCTTGACCTAGCTTATGATAGCGCGCCTGCCACGCTAACACGGAACGTTCACGAAGTCACCCACTTATAATCTCTGCCATTCAGCTGTCATCATACCTCAGGATGCCTGTTCCAATTCCCCCCATGGGGAATTATTCTCAGTATCAATGCTAACAATCCGATCTCTCGCTGAAAACAGCCACAAAGGTCCAAACTAATTTCGCATTGCCAATGGATACTTTATTTGCCGTATTGCATGAAACTTTCAGTTTCCTCCTCACATCAGGTTACGCATTCCATCCAAGCAATGATTCACTATTGTGCACGTACTTATTCTGCTCTGCCCTACGCTTCCACACGGATCATGCACAGTTCACTGGTTGCAGAAGCAAGGCCTTTATCTTCCGCCCTCATTTTTATTTTATTCATTCATTATCAACCCCCGTCCTTTCCCCAACAATTTCAGCCAGGCTTGCAAATGTTTCATCTGCTATCCAGGATTCGTTGAATTTATTTACCCCAGATTACCTTGCGTGGACATCGTAAAAAGTTGCTGAATTTTGAACACTTTATCAACTTCTTGACATCTTTCGCCCTCCTCGACCAAATTCTGCGCCTGCTGTAGCCTCTATTTGTGCATTTAAACGCAAAGCAATGCGCTAAACGGTAATCATGTTAACCTTCCAGGAACCACGTGTAATATTAACTCATCCGTATCGCAACATTGTGATGCCTGATAATGCAACCAAGGAAGCCCCTCGAAATTTTCAAGAAATACACAATATTATTATGATTAAAGTATTGTTTAGACTTTTTTTGCAAAATATGCCACATTTTAGTCAAAACCATGGGGAAATAGGCAAGAATGTGCATTCAACAGCCTGAAAAAACGAAAAGGCTCTTCGAGAAATGATCTGCCCACATTATGGCAGGTTACCCACGATAACCACCAATGCACGGTCGCGGTCTGCCAGAATGCGCGCCAAATATGTGACGGTGGATTTCTCGTAGATATTGCTTCTAAAATGCATGCAACTAAACGCAAATCGCATTGAGATGTGGGCGGCAGTTTGGAAGATTGTGGAGCAGAGGAGAGGAATTCGTGAGCAATTTGCTCACATGCAGATGACTACTGATCAGATACATTAAATAACAACTCAATTAGTTGTTTAAAGGACAAACAGCTGATAACTGTTGGCGACGAGTAAGGAATTTCAATGACTTTTGCGTAAACCTCGAAAAATTACCGAGAAAACCATAAAGGATGAACGTAAAAACACATTAGTATATAAATGTCTTTTGTTTCAACCTGTAGATTCGAAGCATCCCGATTTGAACTGACAACCCCCGAAGTGCTTAACCGGTGTTTAACAGAATCAACCCTGGTAAATATTTCTGAGATGACAAAACGGTTCGAATGGGTATGCTGGCCGAGAGCGAGGGGACAAACATCCGAAAAATATGTGTTGAGGTTTAAACCAGCTTGTCAAGAGAAATCGTAGATAGTGGATAAGTTGTTCGGAAAAATTTGAAAGTCATTATTGCTGGAAACGATTTGGGAGAGGGCATCGTCATACTTAAACATATGATAGGGTGAGCTAGTTAATAAATCGCTGATGTAAATGAAAACGAGATACGGTTAAAGAACCGTCTCATGAAGTTTGCCTGAGTTGTCAGCCAAGGGTTTTAAAGTTTTACCGTACATTCGTATGCACTGAGCTTGATTAGTAAAGTAAGCACAGATCTATGTTAATAGAAGCATGGGGAAACCGAATGTTTCCAGTTTGTGGATTAGAAGAGACCGTAGGAAGTAATCAAGTGCCCACGAAGAGTCCAGAAATGAGCGAAACAAAGGTGTCCTCTATGCGCCTTACAGGTGTGATAAATAAGGATGACGACAGCGTCCAAGGTGGACATGTTATATTTCCAGGCAAACTGAAGTGGGTGGTCATGGGGATATATAGAAGAACACTGAAGTTTCTGTACAGCATGCACAGACAGACGTGAAGGTGATGTGGCGAAAGCACTTTCATAAAGATATAGAACTGCATGGCTCTGAAATGCGAGTAAGATGGACGGGTCTCTGGCAGTCGGGCTTTATTACGGGCCTAATTGTGAGTTATTTGGAGAAGGCAAAGCAGTCATCCAGGACACAGCACCATGTAATAAATGAGCTGAGGTCAGACTGTCAGGATCCCGACTGCTGTGTAAATTTAAGTGCTGCGGAGAAGGTCGGGCATCTCTTCTGTAGAAAACTTATATCTCCCGCGTCATCACTCATGAAATTTGACCGGGGTGTAAACGGAAGGATAGATGATGGCATGGTTGTAAGCATGGTGGTCAGCCATACCGACTCCTTGACCATTTCAATTGTGGGGTGCTTCAGAATGTTCATCACTTGTTCCATCAGTACGATATCAGTGGGTCACTCATAAATCGTCTACCCTAATTACCTTACGTTATTAATAGCCTCCAAGGACAAATCTATGACAATAACAGTGCACATTGGAAGCCGGCGGATGGGTTTTGTGGGTGTGGATGCGATGCGCCAGTAACTATGATCTTGATAGGCCTAGGTCCGGAGATCTTCAAATTTGGCAGATTGGTTAGGCGTGTTCCAGATATGGGAAACGAAATCGCTGATAGTGAGGGATGACACTCCTTCTGTAACTGCGACAGAGGCAGCACATAAACAAAGTAATAGATGTACCGAGTTGCAAAGGAAAAAAAGTGGGCCAGGAAGTTTTGATGACCATAATAAATTGTAGTCTAAGTCTAGATTGTACAGGTCTTAGTATTGTGGCCGTTAAAGGTTAGCTAAAGCACCTCCCATATAGCTTACCTGCATCAGCATGTAAATACAATCATTCATCATGTGAGTTCCATATCCGAAGCCTCAGAAATTTCCTCCAGATAGTTCGAGGCAATCTTGACAGTTCTCCTCCGCCTTCAGCATTTTTTCCGGCCATTTATTGCTGTCAAATGTGTCTTATCCACTTCGTTCGACGTTCCGCCTGGTTTTCACCACTTTCATCAAGCTATCGTATTACCAATGGTTGTCATCTCAGCTTAACGTTTCCACCCATTACTTAACGCTCTTGATGTTTGGGGACTCTGGCCATATTCCACCATCCGCCGCTGAGCTTCGTCCGTGATTTTGCCAGCAATGCGCACATTTAGTGCACTTACACACGAAATGACTCTCAGTCTGCTGCTCGCAAACAGTCCCGGGAAACTGGTTGGTCTTGAAAAGTTAGTTTTCTATTTTTGCTGTTCACTGGAATACTTCTACTTTCCGCATTGCTTTGCAGTATCTCATTTCAATTTCCAGCTTGCTTCTCCAATAACACAAGGTAACACTGATCCCCTTATTTTTCGATTTCTATTATTGGCATTTCCTGGGCATCATCCTTGTAAACATTTGACCTTGCCTTGCGCCTGCGCCTCGTAAATCAAAAAATGCGCATTATTATGATTATCATTATCAATGGCACCAGAGGGCTGCTTACCACAACAGTACTGGTGAGTGTGGCTGACCAACTGCTGACCACACAACGTGGAGATCACCGTTGTGGGATAAACGCATGAGACGTAATCCACCAACCTAGCTGCACCCGCTCATTGTTGTGGCGAAGCTGTCTGCTACGTTCGCAGGCCAAGGTGATGGAGCTAACCGTGCCCCTCACGGCGGGAAGGTGCCGGAAGAATAAAAGCGCCGAAAGCAACTGTAATATACAAGGGCAAAGCAGACAAGAGCTGAAAAATACAGATCGGTGAGTTCAACTTGCCTGTCACCCAACTGCCTGAAATGCATCTTCACAAAGTAGATAATCAGGCACCTGGTTATCCAAGGTGCCATTTAAGCAGCACAGCACGAACTCACTATGAGATGGTCTGCCTTAAGAGTTCTGCTTCTTCTAGATTAGGTAAAAAGACGATTAGACGTGGGTCACCGGGTCGAAGTCTGCTCTGTTAACTTCAGCAAGGTTCTCGATTCAGTTAACCATCACCAAGCCTGAGGCTAACTGTGAGGTACGGCTAGGAAAGAAACACGTTTGTACTTACATATTAATAATGATGTGAATTTCTCGTTTTGCGAGATGCATGCATAAGGCAAGATCCAGTTTTTACATAGACGATGCACAGGAAAAGCAGACAATTTAAATCGAAGGGAGAGGGGGTGAGAGCGACCTTTGGTAATTTGGAAGGTTTGTTTGTTTTTGCATATTTCTCGACATACGAGAGTCGTGCGCAAGGGAAGATCAAAATTGGGCAGAGAAGGAACAGTGCAGACACGAAAACCAGAAACGAAACGTACAATGCAATATGGTTTTGCTCACAAGATCATAACGGGTAATGTGACTTCCCGAGCACGGGGTTTTAAATCAAAGCTAGATAATGGTTCGCAGATTTTTCTGTGGCTGATTACCAGTCTTGTACCGTGAGTGATATTATGTTTGAATGCAGCAAAGGTGCTTATCGCGGGGGCAAAATATGGCTGGAGGGCAATGGCTGTCGCCGTTTGTTGGCCGGGATACTCGATAATCAAGAGAGTTGCATGGTGGAGACGAGTATTAGTATGGATGTGATAACGGAATGGAGATGAGTGAAAACCAGACTGTATATCGAAAAGGCAGTATAAAACTCAAAATTTCTGAAGGCACAGTCCGTTAAGCAAGGAAAGCGGCGACAGTCAGTGGGAACTGTGCGATCGTAATACTAATTGAGTTTGTTGCAAGCAAATTTGAGTTCATAAATTTTGGCTTGGTTTAGAGATGAAGGTGGCATTGGAAAAGAAGAAGGACAACCGGAATCAAATGAGGTGATGTCTCCTGGAGTCCTGTGGAGAACTGTTACCAGGAGCATCGGATTATTGGCAAATTCCGCAGATCAGAGTAGATGTTGATGAAAAATGCCGGTCCTCAACTGTTTTCGGATGTCAATATGCGTTGTGAACGTCAGTTTATATCAGATGCCAATAAAAATGCTGTCCATTCGTGAGTCCGTTTTGTATGGATTCGGCAGAAGAATTTTGGAAAGGAGCAAGAGGAAGCCAGTACAAAGTGGTGCACGTGAACTTATGACCTACAGTGAAGTTTACCATAACAGTGCTAATGGGCGGGGCTGACCGAGTGCTGGCCACCCAACCTGAAAATCACCGTTTTAGGGTGAACGCAAGAGGTGTAATCCGCCAACCTAGTTGCACCTGCACACCGCTGCAGCCGAGCTGCCCGCCCGATGTGCGCCGGCCGAAGCGATGGATATGACCGCGCCCCGCACTATTGTGGCAGCGCCGGCGTACTCGTGGTGTGGTGGAAGGAATTCGAGCATGGTATGGTAAGGGGGACATAGTCTTTCCAGGATCGGATAATGGCCAGAGCATAGGTAAGTGTTTCCATCCAAACGGGACAATAAGGCCTGGAAGGTAGAAAAAAGACGGACGGCAGTCTGGCTTAGCTGCCAGCTGCAGATTAGGAAGCGATCAATCTTACGAGCAGCTCGGAGGAGAAAGTTATTAGGGCGCATGGTGCAATTCAAAATATATGGACGGTGGCTGAGGAATCTGGGTTTTCATTTTTGTAGACATATATATACGTTTTTAAATAAGTGGGCTGGCTAGTCTAGTGTGTGGATCGTCTGCGCTATGAGTAAACAGAATGAACCGGTATTTGGTAGGATCGCCTACACTATGAGAAGGAGGAACAGCCGGTATTTAATAGGACGGATATATAAAGGATGATCAAAATATAAAGGTGGATGCACTAGGGCTTGACTAAATTTCATTTGGTAATCAAGGATTATATTTCAGTCTAGGGGGCAGCGCCTTTCGAAGCAAGAAATCGTCGAGGCCAGTGGGTACGGTAGATGTAAACGGTCACTATGGGGAAAGGAGATACCACA
>LUCM01008791.1:80011-123721 GCA_008360955.1 Fasciolopsis buskii | reverse complement strand
TCAGAAGCAGTATTCATTTGTTGTTTTCTCATCAAAAAGTGGTTTTGGTAAGAGCTAGGGGGCGGTAGACGCATCCAACAAGAAGGGCTTCATTGCCCATCTCAGCTCTAACCCAGACGCAATCTTGGATTGTGTTTAGCATGGTATCCTGGCACAAAGTAGCTGGTATAGATTCTGTGGCGTAGATAATGCAGCCACCTCCACGTTGGGGCTCCCGGCTCTTACTGAAGGATTTATAGCCGGGAATTGCTATGACGTTGTAAGGAGTGTGATTTTTTAGCCACGTCTCGGAGATAAGTATGAAATCAAAGTTCGACGAGAGTGAGAGAAGACAGATATATTTAATTTTCTTTAACATGGAGCGTGCTTTTGACATTAGTGGCGAAAATTTTCCTGAAGAGCCCTTTCCGCTGATGGGTGTCATGGGGAAGGAAGCTCGGTCTCTTGTTCGTTTAACGTCTTGGGGGGAATCAGCTTTCTTACTTTCAACCAATTTTGTTTCATTTGGGGCCGCCTTTATCGGAGGAGTGTTGCATCATTTGAATGGGGAATCGTCGGCCCAGGGCAATATTTCTGGAAGCGGACGGTGGATGACCTGTCAAGCGAGTTTGGCATGACTTCTGGTGGGTTGTTCACTCGTGAGCGCGGTTGAAGTAATCCGTCCACGTTGCATTCAGTCACAAGGGGCATTTCCGACGTGGTCATGTTTGTCATCGCACCTTCAGTTACATAGGGAGAGTAGGGTGGGCCATTAGCATGGGAGGTAGGGCAGGAGGGGGCAGTTTAGGGAGAAACAGTTTTGGCAGAAACGGCAAAGAGATGTGAAACGGGGGACTTGTTGGGGTATATGGAAGATGTGGGTAATAAGGGAAAGATTGCAAACTTGATCCATAGTTCACATGGTTTCCGGCTTTGAAATACAATTTGTTTCGTTGTACTTTGGGTGGCATCCATTGAATTTGCTGTGGGGCTAGGTGCTGTGGGATGGAGTGGTACCTGACGTTATCCCCAGAAGGTGGCAGGAAGAGACCGGTTTGGCCTAATAGTTGTCCATGTAAGGAAAGCTGGGTAGTTGTTTCTGGGTGTGAAAGATGGAAACTAGAGAACTTAAAGGATCTAGTCTGCCTTCGATATCTTGGTGCGTATGAATTTCCAGGGGTTGTTGGTTTGTTTACTAAAGTGGTGCGAATCTGACCTGATATGAGGCTGGCCGGCAAGCGTAGAGGAAACTTCACAATTAAACTGGATAGTGAGTCTGATTCAATGGCGTTCACGTTGCTGCATGCCTTTCCTCGACGCCTGCCAGCCGGTTGTTGCCGGAAATTTCAACCCATTGACTGGCCCTAGCAAGTGCAATCTGGGCAGCCGAATTGTGCTACCACTGCGGTACCTTATTTATCCAGCTGCACTGTAGTTATTCCGTTCGACGATGGTCTGGCCGCCCCCGTGCCCAGCCACAGATGAATACTGCACATTATCAATCCAGATGACGCTCTCGGAATACAAGCGTGAACCTGGGCCCCTATCAAATGCCTAATGGCCTCCAGACCTCACTGCATCACGCTGTTCCAAACATCGGAGCTAGGAACTTACAAAGCTCTTCCCAAGCTTAACCTCTTCACAGTCATCTACAAATACTGCAGCCGAGCCGTTGGATGCGCATCAGCCAGCCCAAAACTGTGTTGCTAGCTACCGGCAGCCTATAAATGCCGTTTTTATTGTTCTATATCACGTTCAGCTATAGCTATCTACTCCTCCGTTTGGACATCTCCTCACATCAAGAAAGAAAGTCCTAATGCCTTGTTGCCGATAAACATATTTCCGACTATAAAACCACCATCATCACTACCACCATTCATATTTCCATCACGTATATCTCTTTAACATTTGAGTTTATAGAATCCAAGTCTTTTTTGCCTTGTATAGTCGGAGTGAGCTTTCATCTTCTGTTAGTCCATCTTTCTCCATGTCGCAAACATGGCTTGCCGATACTAGCCATTTTTTCGTCATTGTATGCGTTTGAACTGTAGTAGCTTCTGTTATATTTCACCCATTATGGTTTTTCTTCATTTTACACCAACACTTTTACCTGATATAACTGACTGTTGGAATTATCCAATTGAGCCTCCCTTCCTTCGTGCAGGCAATTTGCTCACTCCATATTCAGGTAAATTTTCGAATTTCTCGTGTGACTTCCGCTCGGTTTTCGATTCCCCGGGCATACTTTCTCCTATGTCCTGCTCCATGCCACTACGCACTGATGTACATAAACAAACTGTGCCCTTGTACCTGATGTCTTTTTATATGATGCGGTTTTTCAGACTTTTTTGCTCATACAGTAGTCTTTTCTCGAACTTGCTCAAGGGGCACTTATGTTTCCATTCACTGCCCAATTGTTCAATGCCCATGTACTCCTACCAACATTTGACCGTATTTTACTTGTGCCCCGTCGTCGAATTGTGATTGCGCTTTAACGAATGCCTCTCGAGTACTGGAAAGTATATGTTCTGCTATAATCATTTAGACCACAAAATGAAATCTCTAGGAATGTTGGGGTTACCAACTCTTTCAGAATCAAATTATTTCTTGTTATGAATGGGGGCACACGGCACCCCGCACCGACGTGGCGAGTGTCGACGCCCATTGGTCGGGTGAGAGATTAGTTGTCCTCCAAGTCATGTGCCGCCTTGATGAAATTAACTGGCATGGTGACATTGGGATGTTTTTTTCACGAAGATGTCAGGGCTGTATATATCGCCGAAATATCTGCCCCGTCGTTCCGACTGATGCAACCGGGGTAGGTTTTCATCGCCAGGGCCTTGGCAAATTTACGTCCAGTGAAGGCTCTGAATCCCTGATTGAGTGTTCTACTGTTTTCGTAATATTTATTGTATCCGTTTGCTAAGGCACGCAGAGCAACGGTTGAATGAAGCTCAAGATTTGATAAGGCCGCCTTGTCCGAAGGTATGCAGTTTTCTAATTTTGTGTACTGTTGTCCATGTCATCAGTTGCCTGCTGGTGTGTCCAATGAATTATGCTGGGACTTGCCTTCACTGCGCCAGATCTGCATGGAATTTCCACTGAGACCGTTTTCTTTTCTTTTTAGTTATTGGTTGCCAGTGTCAACGGTCCCAGTTGTTCTCTTATGGATCGTGGTGGATAGTGATCGTCCTGAAGGATATCGTCAAGACTTCTTGGTTAATCTTTACATTCAATATGATCAATGTATAGTTTTTTAACTTTTCTGGCCAGCAAGTAATTAAGTGCTCGTTTCACAAGTCGTGGATGAGCTGGAACGAAGTCCAAGTACTTATCCAAATGTGTTTTCTCTGAATGCTCGTTTTAAGTTTTCGGGAGCCTTTGACTTTCAGCGGAATACATTGGATAAAGTAGCAGGCAGCTGATGACACGGACAACAGAAAAAAGCCAATAAACTTGAAGGCCTTCGGATAAGGCGGTATTATCAAAACTTGGGCGTAACTTCGCCATCGTTCCGTGCGCATCAGCGATTACACGCTAAGGACCGGGATTGTTCGAGCCGGAGCACCCCAATGCAGCAGGACCGCACCAGGATTACTGGGTGCCGCAACTGCAGAGAATATATTTTGCCTAGAAGAAGTACAAAAGCTGGCCACCAAGATGATGGCTGGCCAACAATATGAAAGATGACGAAAAACTCCAAAACCTTGGCATTTTCTCCGTTAGGCATCAAGACACGCGAGGACATCTAACCGACCTGCCCAAAATAGTGCAGGTCATGCGGGCACAAAACGCTTAGAGTAGGCAGGGGCTCAAGAAGGCATAGTCTAAGGCTGTCGCAAACAAAATGCTTCTCACTAAGTCTAATTTCTTCATCATTTTGATTATTATATGAAGGATCCGACCACCGGAACATAAGGTTGAAGATAATATCATTGGATTCAGAGAAGCCCTGGATGCAATCTTAGCGGCTGTAAACAAATAGCAAAGGAAGTTCCAGGCGGAAATACAGAAAGTTTTCGTTGGATCTGATGCTGCGCACGATGCCTTGCATTTTAGGAACAAAGGAACGTAAGCAGCGTTAAAAGCTGCGAATTGCAGCCATCAACATACCAACCTGGACGATCGAGGAGCTACGCGGCCTGAATTGAACCTTCTTAATGTCAGCTGGGTGACCGAAGAATATCACTCAGGACGATTTCTCAGCGTTGCTCAATATCCATGGCCTGACATGGTGCTTTAAACAGGCAACCACATTTAGAGATGGACAGCCAATATCGAAGCCAGATCCAGTGATAACTTATATATGCGTGTACATTTCTCGATTTAGAAGAGTCATGCGCACGACAAGATAAAGTTTTTACTAGGATGACGCAGGGGAAGAAAGAAAACTAAAAGCAGGCATGAAATATGGACCTGTGTGCCATCGCAAATAACTTGAGCACGATCATAGCCTGCAATGTTTTACGCTAAGCATGAATTTTACAGTTCCAAATCTAGGCTTGGCAATCGTTCGCCAGTATCATATAAGACGTTCTGGGGCATGTTGCCAGTCGCGGAAGGTGAGTCATTTCTTGTGTAATATATAAAAAACTCGCATCGCAAACGCAAACTTCAGCTGGAAAACGACGGCCGGATTTCGCAAAAATCGGGAGGGTTACATGATAGATAAAGAAGGTAAACTGAGAACCTGAAGGCCAAAAGCGATGTGATGACGGCAAGAAGATGAGTCAAAACCAGCGTAGACCTCATGTGAGATGGATAAAATGGCAACTGACAGTGATGAACAGCCGATACAGTGCTGAATATGAGGCGGTGGCAGTCGAGGTCAGTCTAGACTAGTTAAGGGATAAAATTTCATGAGGAATTTTGGACAGAGACGATAGAACTCAGAATAAGTTTCATCGGACTCCTGCGGCTGGGAGTGGACTGCATTGAGTAGTGTGACGTGGATAAAACGAGTCCGTATAAGAAGTCAAAATAGTCCCTAAATACACTTGCCATGAATGACCTGCATGGTATCCTTTTTGACGTCAAAGTTTCTGCGGTTTTGTGGCAGTAGAGGTCTGAAATTTGAAGGTGGGGCCTACACGTCACTTCAGTGTAGTAATAAGAGTGCTTTGCCCAGTCGTGGTGGCCCATCTGAAGGGCGGTTGGTGGCGCGGTTTCGTCTGTCTTTGGTCTGAAGTGATCGGCACTGGAGCGCCAGGTCTGGCTAGCAGTTACTATCAGGGATAACCAACCGGCGTGTAGGATGAGGCGTGTCTGCCGGCGAGAACGTTTATGTGGCATCTGCAATTTTTGTTATCCGGTGCCTAGGTATTGAGGGCACTGACAAGCATAAAAAAAGCTAAGTGGGGGAGATAAGGGCAGTCTGGAATGATGGGCAAACAAGATGGAAAACGCGATAACATTCACTTCCTGCAAGCATTTCAGGGTCCAGACCCTTGTCTTCTAATACACAGAGGACCATAATCTCTCAGTGCCGGGGATATATGCCAAAATCATTTTATCTGCCTGTTGCCTATGAGGCAAACCCTAGCTTCATGCCCTTTATTCGTAACTTTTTGAGGGGAACGGTAGTAATTGCGTTCTTGAAGATAAGGATATAGCGAAACCCTTCCCGCATTCTTTGGAAGATTGCGCTGTCAGGTGTAATCTGACGAGTCCGAGACCTTCCAGTAGACGGAGGTGGTATCTAAACTAGATATCTTGGGTGCAACTGCAGACAAACTACTGCGGACGCCAAAGGCGTCAATCCAGTAGTTTCGTGACTAATTGCGATGTCCTTCATGAGCATGCAATCGACATCTGAAGGACATCGTTTAGGCCGGCAGAGTTTCCGGGGAACTGCAAACTCGCTACGGTGGTGGCAATAAATTGGGCAGGTCCTAGTCAAAAGCTTGAATATCACAAGCCTGTGAGTCTGAGGTCGGTTTTTCGCAAGTGCTTAGAGCGTACAATAAGGAAGCACCTTTGCTTGCACTTTGCAAACACCAAGCTTTTGAAAAAGATGCGGCACTTTTGCGTCGCGAACAGGTTGTGCCTGAAAGAGCTCTTGAAGCTTCTGGGTGAAGCATCTTGCCGTTTAGTTGGAGGAAAGGCATTGGACGCTTGTTTCCTGGACTTTGGTGAAGCGTCGGAGTCATCAAGTCCTCTTCTGCGAGACTCTAAACTGTCGGCCTCCGGGATAAAAGGACCAGCCAGGCGATGAGTTAGGTAGTTATTCAGCAGCTTTTGCTTTCACTTTCAGGTGGGTAATTGCGAGTCCGGATCAGAGAAGGTAACAGCCGGAGTATATCAGGACTCTTTGCCGGGACGCATTCTCATCTTTTTATTCATAAAGACGGCCCAGCAACTGGCCAACCAATCTTCGGCTTCGCAGAGACATCAAGGAAACAGCAGTTAGACTCCATCATTCAGAACCAGTCAAAAGATAGGAAGCTTGATGCTATCTACCATCAAGTCTTGCAAATGTCAGCTGCTGACGGCGAATGCAGAACAAGCCAGCATTCGACCATTGCGCTGTCTATCCTGAGTCAAGGATTTGCGAGATTATCGTCGCAAATGACTTTCAGATACCTGTGCAATTTTGTGGTGCCCATCAAGTCCAGAGGAGCACTGAGCAGGCTTTTTGTGCCAATATCGTTCAGTAAGCAGCAGAATTTTCTGCATTTTCGCAGATTACTAGTACGTACTGTCCTCGAGGGCTGTGTACAGTCACAGGACCCGCGAAACATTACGGAGAGGGAAAGGTTAGATAAAGTCCAACGCCTAGAAAGTAGAGTGGTTTCTGGAATGTGAGGAGAAAGTCATGCGCGAAAACTCCAGGACGAAACAGAGGTGATCTTACACAAAATGTGAATTTGTATCAGACCTAATAAGCACAAAGGCCAGCGATCATTTTCTTTCTGCTTCCAAGTGTAGCACAAGGTAACGCAGCCTGAGGCTACATAGGGGCCACTGTAGGTTGAAATAGGTGGCCCAGTTTTTCACAAACCTGGCTTTTCTCCTATGGAGCAGGTGGACCGAGGGTACTGTCCACTGAACGTTAATAGAAGCTTTCAAGGGGGCTCTAGTCTAAAAGGATATCAACGGACCTGGGGACGCTGATTGGGTCGGAGTCACCCCTTTCTTTATTTCGCCATGTACGTTTAAATACAATCTACAACTACGAATACATGCGACACCTCCCAAAAATTCCGCTTTCGGAAATTAAATAACTTCAAATTTCGCGCAGTGTTGGAAGCCAAGAAAACTGGCCGACATCGCCTTTATCTTGATGCTTGTTTGGCCGTTGCGGCCACTGCTGTCCCGCGTAAAATAAACTTAACTGAAGGAGCTCTCGGTGCAAGATCCTGGACGATCAGGCATTTCGGCATGTAGTCATGAAATCTAACCGGACCTAGAACCGAACTGAACTGAAGGTCATTGGCTGCGGCGCGGTGTGCGTTTACGCCTCCTTTTCTGCGGGCCCTGTGTCACCACTAGGCGAATTCGATGTATTGGCCTGACTTAATGACCTCCAGCTCGCGTGGTCTCCTTCCCTAACCTGTAGGTCCAATCCTCTGCACTCTCCTGGGGGAGGACTGTCTCGGCTTATTACGTTTTGTAATGCAAGACCTCGTTCTGTTCTGTTTGTTGGTTTGCTATGTCGACTATCTCATCCACTGATCCCCCGCTCACGAAGCCTTCTCTTTCATACCTTTTCACCACAAAGAAAGAGCACTATTCCAACCTTTTTCATTTTTGAAGAGATGTCATTTTTAGTGTATTCAAAATCATGTCACATTGATGCTTTTGTCGGAGTCTCTTTAGAAGTACTTCCGTCTTCACTGACGGCAAAATTTAGCTGTTTGCGAGTCATTTGTAAAACGTAGTGCTTTCCCCTGCCCTCCGGCGCCACATAGTCTTCGGATGTCCCTGAGAGTAGGGTCTTTTAATTTTTGCATATTTAACATTCTTTTTGCATACACAGTTGTAAAACATGACAAATCCGTTCATACATCTTAATCGAATTTAGTTGAACTTATACGCTGGACACGTCGGAGGAAGCTTCTAGTTGCCGATATAGCCGGTCTTCTGTTTCAGCGAGCGTCCCGAGAAGAAGGTCACTGCCCGTTGCTGCGGGCGCGAATTCTAGAGCCACAGTCCCATGGGTTGCTGTTCGGAGCTCTGAGAGGATGCCACCACCGCGGGACCAGTCCGTCCTGATTAAAAACTTCTCTGAGGTAACTGCCAGCTTACCCCAGGAGAGATTAAATCATGACGTTGTCGAAGCTACGGTTTCCAACTACATCTTCGTGAAGTTTGCTTTCCCTTTGGGTAAAGTTTGTGAATCGGGACCACCTCGGCATCTGAAGGTAGTACTGGAGTCGGTGACGTAGGTTCAGAACGTAATAAGCGAAAGGATAGACCTGTCCGGTTTCTGTAGGATCTGCTGCTAGAGGACAGGACAAACCTAAACATCGCCTTGACAGTATTTTGAGTGGGCTAAAAATGACGAAGAAAATTCGGTTGGTAAAGCAAAGGCTCCATCTTATGTTCTCGGAAGACTGTCCAAAAACTGCTAGGAATGGTGGACAGGTAGGCAACAGCCAACATTCGGTTGTTCATTACCCGTAATACCATAATAGAATCCTCAGCGGCAGCAAGCATACTCATCAACTTAGCTTCAACGGAGAAAGTCCGGGACTCGGATCCAGGAATACACTTTTTTTGCACGGACCACATGCAGCCGAGGCGCTGTATGTCGACAACGGGATCCTTACTCATCCATTAGACACACTGGTGAAAATGATCGCATCGACCAGATATTCACTTCGCCAAATACTCGAAACGTGTCAAACACCGCCGCCTTACAATCACAACCTTTCTCGACCTGAAAGGCGCATTTGACAGCCCCATTCAGTGCTCTCCATCGGAAGGGTATGCTAGCGAATTTCATCAACCTGTCGCGCGCATTTTACTCGCATACCTATGGTCGCGTTAGGGTATACGGTGAACTGTCACGTTCATTCGAAACGACTAGTGGCGTTCGACAAGGGTGTCCTATCTTTCCATTCTTGTCCAACTTCGTCATGGACGAGGTGATGGAAAATACTTTGGGTCTCCGTGATGTAGGAGTCGAACTGGGAAATGGAGGGAAGCCATATGACCTAGATTACGCAGACGACGTCATGTGCCTTTTCGAGTCTGCGGACCATGCACAACGGGCACTAGATAGACTCCCGATTTCAGTCGCTCGCTTTGGCATGTGCTTTGCACCTTCAAAGCGCAAGGTGCTGTTGCAGGACTGGACGAGAGCACTACCGAACTTGGTGCTGAGCGGAGAGGAATTAACGATTGTAGACCATTTCACCTACCTTGGTAGCCGCGTGTCAAAAGATGGTTGCTCAGCAATGGGAGTAAACACGCGTATATCCAAGGCTCGTGCAGCTTACGCTGGACTGAATCACTTTTGGCGTCGGGTTGACATTTCACTGAAGTTGAAAGGTCGTGTGCACTGTGCCGCAGTGCCCTCAGTTCTGTTGTACGGTTGCGAGACGTGTAGTATGCGTGTTGGCGATGTTCGACCACCGATGTCTATGTAGTATGGCTAGGATTGGATGGAGTGACCCGGTGAGTAATGTAGAGGTGAGGACTCTAGTACTAGGTGCCGACTCTCGAAATACCTTGTTTCAGCGTATGAAACTTAGTAGACTGCGCTGGTTGAGTCACGTGTTGCGTATGGCGAACACTCGTCCACCGCATCGTGCCTCATTTTTTGTTCCTCCCAGGGAATGATGGAAGCCATGTGGAGGACAGTAGATGACGTGGCAACGTGGAATTAGAAAATGTACAGCGAACTTAGGTAAAGTAGGTGTTTCACGCCTTCGTGGTTGGGGTCCGAAAGACTCGTCAAGTAGCTGGCTGGAGACACTAAAGAACATGGCAGGGAACCGTGAACAGTGTTGATCGTGTTGTCATTTTCTATCGAATTCGAATGATTGAAAGAGTGCGTTTGTAAAGTTAGACTGTATTCCGTGTGTTGGCTGCAGCAGCATCTCATCTTTTCCTACCTGTGTATGTCCACTCCCTGTTCCCCTTGGATACTCCCTCCTTTTATAGAAACATTTAACTGTGTTGAAAGGGTAGCGATCAGTGAGGCTTGCCTTGCTGTTTAACGCTGAACGATGATGATGTTGATGATGATGATGTTGATGATGATGATGACGCAGCATTATCGAAGTCAACACCTTAGTAACTGTCGGAATTAATTTAATCCCACGGTGATTGTTACAGTCACTCCGTGTACCCTTCTTGAGGATGGGTACAATCATTGACTCAATCCACGATAAAGAAATACGCTCCTAGTTCCGAATATCATAAAGCAAGGAGGCAAGTGAAAAGAACTGGCGGGAGTTCGTCGAGACCGGCAGCTTTTCCCGAGGGTGCTACTGACATCATCTCAAGGGACCAAATAATAGAGAAAACGCCTTCTTTTCCATCATCCTGGAGTTTTACAGGGGTGTAATGTAAGTCGTAGTCTGTGAATTTCACTTGCCCCACCAGAGGATCATATTTTGAAGGTCGGTCTATACGTTGAAGTAGCACAGGATAAGGGACTGACAACTGTGTTGCAATGGAAAACCAGTAGTTGGTGTCCCAGTGGCGCATAAGAGAGCCCAGGTTGGATTGGGTTTGCTCGAGTCTGTAATAGCAAGCGTCCAATTAGTCAGCAAGTACTGGCTCACAGGAACTTGCTTCTAACCGTCAAACAGTGGGCAGTTACGATCATAGACATTCAAGACGCCGGCTTATCTTTTTCGAGGAGCCGGCTGTAGTAAAAAAGTAAGCTTCCATCTTTGCACTTTGGTGGGAACACCCCCATTAGAAAGCAGTGCGTTAGACTTCATCAGCAGAGGCTATTGGAGACGCAGGTCACTTGGGAGCATTTCGACAGGCATCCAAGATGAGCATCTGCTTCGGAGCCTGAAGCATCAACTTCGGACCATTCTTGGGCATTTGAAGGTGCAGATAGGACAGATAGTCTTATCCGTAATTTGAAATTTTTAAGAGAATTATGCCTCATCTCCGAAACTCAGATGCAAGACCTCATTTCTGTAGGTACTCTTTGAAGTCCAACTACAACATCTTTTTTCTCGTTTTGTTCTTCGCGGGGAGGTGATGCGGTTTCGTGATCCGGCTGATTTTGGTGAACTGTTAAACTGGATCCTACTCAACGCCCATATTTGAACAGTTTGTTTGGTTGTTTCTGTATATGTCAACAAAAATCGACTGAGATATCTGGGTGTTCTGTGTTTGTGTATGGTCACACAGACTGTGGCTTTACCTCGTGTTATCGAAACCCATCCGGAGTACTTCGAGACCCGCGTTCAACGGTATTTGTGGTCACTGATAGTGTTGTTGATGTCCACGGGGGCTGTTTTGGACAGACAAAATGGCACATCGGTGGACCCTCCTCTTTCTCAGCCAGTGGAACCAACAATAGGAGTCGCTTCCTCTAAGTTTGCCCCGCCCATAAAAGTGGCATCGGGTCACTTGGCTTCCTCATTTGATTTCAAAACGTTGGGTCCACATTAGCTGCATTGTTATTAGTCATCGGTCACCTGGATCACTCGGTAATTATCGATCATTCTGGTCCACACCCGTGGACTCAGATCATTCTTTATTTCGTGGTCACTTTTGTCTGCGCTTAGTCTTTGGCCGTACCAACGAGAAAACCACTCGTCCTGTACTGCTGTTGGTGAACAACAACCGATCTAAGTGCCAGTCGGATATTTCAACACAATTATGGACACACCGAAATAAGCCATTTGGGGCCTTGGCAGCGCATTTTGGGGACCACTTTAGCTGACCCGTTGGTACAGCGGACTTTCCGTGTATATCTACAAGTAATATCGTGCATGCTAGTTCTTGCTGCGGATTCGGCGTGACATCCAGTTATCGATCACAGATTCAGTTTACCCTGCAGAAGTAAAATCGGTCTTCGTGTACGACTCAGAAACATGGTCGTTCCGGGGAGGAGATATGCGAAGACCTTCAGCGATTAAACACTGATATCTTCGTAATATTGGTAGAGTATGGTAGGAGGATTCTCTTAGTAGTTCACATGTTGGGCGTAAGGTATCAGATCCCGGCGTTCCAATCGCTAGAAGAGACACGAAATGTAAATAGCTTAAGGTAGTTGGGGCATGTTATTAGCATGCCAAAAGACCGACTTCACTGCTGTACGCTGTTCTCCGAGGTAGATAATGGGTGGAAGATGGATCGAGATGGTCACTGAATGATATGGCAAAAAGGTAAGCAAACCCTTACTTCTGGACTGGTTCGCGTACTTTCAGTTAGACTGTTGGTTTGAAATTCATGAGGTCACTCCTCCAACAGATGATGGATACAGTAGATATAGTGGTTCAATGCAGTAACCAGTGGTGTTCTCACGTTCAAATTTTTTTCTTTCCATATTTTTTACCAGCTCATTTCTTGCGGTAGATCTTTCGTCGTTTCTGGTTTTCTTTTGACTAAAAGGTAGCAGTCAAAGCCAGCGCATTTTAACACAAGGCCAATAATTGAAAAACTGAAGAGAACTTACAGATCTCTCGTCTCTGGATCTGAGTGGATTAGTTTTATCATCCAAGCCACCACTCTATTAAACACTGTTTCTGCCCTATCTGTTCAACGGACGATATACCTGCCAATCCTGTCCTAGTGTTGGTAGAATAGGTTGGGCGAATCTTCGTAATAATTCACTTAAATGTATGGCGTTGGATCACAAAGCTCAGTCGATTAATTAGGCACTGTCTTTGTAGGGTAATGTGCTTGGGATGTGTGTTATGCACGGTTCCAGGTCAGTTCCCTGTTCTTCAAGACAGACAGTAGTTGGAGGTAGGTAAAAGCGGTCAGTCCATGACGAATTCTGAAAACTTTGATTGTCCTGAGCAGATCTAGTTTGATTATCTAGATGAGGTCGACAAGGTCTCCAAGCCCGGTGGTTGCCGACTTTAGGCGACGCAGGTCAGTAACGTTCTTACGTTCGAATTGTTTCTGTGTAATTTTAACTGTGAAGGTCAATAACGGAGTTCCTAAATGAGAACCCGAACTGAGGTTTTGACCAAGTTTAAACAAGACCATAGCTTATGACTGGGCAAGAGTTACAATCGATCAACATATAAGAAGGAAAGCTATTTGCAAAACCAGAATAGTAGACGGGATTTAGCTGCCACACTGATTTTTAGTCTCACGAATTTTTCGTCGCTATTGTTCGATGCTTCAAAGTGACAGCCACTGATCTGAATTGTTTAGACGTATGAATATTACTGCCGGTCGCCGACTCTTGATGGTTTGCTTACGCCATTTTCGCTCAGCTGCATTAGAGATCAAGTCCTTCGATGAAAAGCTTCCGACAGCCCACCTAAGGCAATTCCCTATTTTGGTTTTAGCAGCCGGATAAGTGCAATGCACATAGAGCAACTGGATTTTGACGGATAATTGATGAATTGGAGGTGACGTGCGTGGCGGACTTTAAACGAATGATTTTCCCTTTCAAATTGTTTTTCTTTCTCGCCGTAGTTCCAATGGCATATGACTTGTAAGTAAATCCATATATGAAGCGATTTGAGGATTGTACTTGGCTTTTCCGGCCTCTGTTTCAATGTAGGGCAACGCTTGACATTCATAGGACCAGCCTAATCAAACATCATTGCAAAGTAAAAAAAGATTGGCATGTGTTTTTCGTTTCATTCAGGTAACACAAGCGCTGCAAAATGAGCGTATGATATAGTCCTGATAACTGACATCACGGAGGCTGTGCATGTGCTCTAAGATGTGCCATGGTGTAGGTGCGGAATCGATGCTTCTACTAAGTTTGGAAATGATTTGGTTCATACCTACTTTGTGTGCGTATCAAAAAATAGATGGTCTAAGTTGCCGATAGACATCAAACGAATTTTCATATATCTTGAATTCGGAATATTTCCACTTCGCTGTAGTCCTACTTTATGATCCTTTGAGCTTTCTTTTACTATCATTCGGTGCTGCGAGGTAGAAGCTGAAACAAAAGCATGTTGGTGCAAAATTACTGGTTGTGTAAATTGAACTGAATTTAACTTTTGAAAGAAACCTGTCTTTTCAAAAGATGGAATCAACAATGCATAACGTTCTTTCATAACTTGGTCGTTTCATCAAGCTAATTCAAAGAGTTTTGCTGTGAATATCGGATACTTTTAAATTGATTTTGAACAAAAATACAAAAGTGATGCGAGGTGAATTTCAGTTGATCATGTGTCCTGAACTTTGTAGTTATGTATCTAACGGTGAGTTCGTAACATCATAAGGTGGAGAAGTATGGAATATTTTCCAGGGTGATAATAAACTTATAAATAGGGATTGCGAAGTCATCTGATGGCTTTTCGAAGAAGGGAGCGATAGTGTGACTTCTTTGGGCGACTCAGGGAGTGCAACAGGACACAAAAGATACCACTTATCATCTTTTTTATTTTCCAGCGTCTTCGAAGGAAGCGAAATCGTTTTATCTAATCCTTGGTATTGTTCCACTTGGAGTGCCGTCGTCATACTGTAAAATGACTGATGAAATCTCAAGCCATGTTATTTAAAAAATCGGACTCTTTAAATTCGCTTCTCTAAGTCATACGCTGCTCGGGACATGATGTTGGTGTAAAATGTCGGAGGATATATCAATTTTGGCTTCGAGCAGAAGAAAACATTATGGAACCGTTCAACCGAACGTTGCATCTCGACTGAAACCGCATATACTGTATCATATATCTCCCGGAGATACATTGGTGTCCATCGCAGTCAAATACGGTACCACTGTAAGTAATCTTGTTGCATATTCTCATGCTGGGTTTAGGTTCAGCATTTAAAAATGTTAAATCGTTTGTGGACTACTGATATTTCTGCCCTCGAGTGTATCAAAGTTCCCGCCAACTCACATCTCGGCGAATCTGATTCTCACAATGTGACACAGTCTATCGAAATGGCGACTGTAAACATGAAATCAGTAAATCGGGATGTTCTGCAGAAGGCACAGCATGAGAATCAGACGGACCAAAATGTGGCTATCGATAATCAAGAAGAATTAAGCGCCTCGGACTACCTAAAATCACTGTTCGATCACGCCCATCGGGCCAAGCAATGTGCTTCCTCCATGCTTCAGAATAGCAAGTGAGTCATGTGTGAATTTATATATGGTAGAACTTCAGTATCCATTGAGCCATGAACAAATCATTTCAGGACGGTTCGAAATATATGATGAAACCTTGGTGCATGCTATGACCGTGGTTAACCTATGGGGAGAAAATGAGATTCTGTGAATCAACGGAAAGCAGTAAATTCGCTTCTTGAAATCAACCCCTTCTTACCCGCAACTGCCCGTTGCCGAGTACTGTAGTAGGCGGTTTCCAATCTGCTAGCTCACATTTTCTCAAGCCTCGTCAGCCTCTGAATCTGGGTTCCTTCAATTTGCGCACTTTAATGCAGGCTGGCCAACAGGCGTGTTTGGCTCTGACAGTGGACTCACTTTCGATTGATGTTTGCTGCGTGAGTGAAACACGAATTCAGGATTCGAGTAGAGTAATTCAATTAAGTGCGCCAAATGTCTCGTCAAGATATTTTCTTCACACTGCAAAAGACGAAGCAGCTCAAGCTATGCGGGAACGCGGTGTAGGGATAGTCTTGTGTGAGAAGGCTGAAACCACTCTTTTAGGCTGGATCCTAGTCAACAGTCGCTAGTGCGCCGTGAGACTTCAGGGATCAGTCGGTGTCCTAAAGGATAGTGGTGTTAAGCTTAGTTTATTTGTTATCTCGGCATACGCTCCAACAGACTGCAGCACTGACATGGAAAAAGACGAGTTTTGTGACAAACTCGTCATCCTTGTTCGGCAGTGCAAACGCACTGATAATGTAGTGGTGGCACCTGATTTTAATGCACNAGTTAGGAAACTGAGTGCATCGGAGTCCTGTTTAGGTGGGCAATGCGCATTGCCTGCTCAGCGAACAGGTAATGGAAAAAGACTTCTCCAGTTTTGTTCAGACAATCATTTACTTCTACCTAGTACGAATTTCCGACACAGTTTGCGTCTCACGACGACACGATGCTCCAACTTGATGGGTAGTATGAGTCAGCTCGACCATATTGCAATAAGCCTTCGTTGGCGCGTTTCCGTCCCCTACTGTAGATCGTACTAGACCACGTACGTCGATTCGGACCATGCGTTAGTTTTAATGCGATTTTTGCTGCAGCTGAATGGCCATCGACGCAGGACGCAAACCCGATTGGCTGTCGAACGTTTGTCTGATTCGGCTGTTCGCAACAGCTACGAACAGAAACTACCCGAGAAACTAAGAACTCCGAAGAGCAGTAGGATCAAATCAAGCAGGCGGTGTATTTGGCAGCAGATTTCGCTGGTGGTCCTAGATCTCGCGTTCATCAAAGACACTGGATCTCGCAAGGGTCGCTGGGTCTAATGGAACAAAAACGCGAGCTGCCTGACTGCAAAGAAGTGAATAAGATGCGTCGGCAGTTGCAGCGTCAGTTGACCATTAACCTTAGGAATGACCGCGAAAACTGGTGGGTTAAGGTAGCCGGAGAGATGGAAGTGGCGTCCGCTTCAGGTAACAGTCAAAGACTGTTTAAGCTTATACGCGACAGGGGTGGGCGGCGATCTTCGGTTAGTGAAGTCGTGTGCGATAGGACTGGAGAGCTCATCCATGGTAGACAACAAGAAGTGGACCGTTAGGCAGAACACTTCAAAGACCGGTTAATCTGACTGCAAGCTAACGTATTCAGTCCGACGTCTGCAGCTGCGAATCCTTGGGAGGTGTCACTTGATCCCTCAATGGAAGTGGAAGCGGAGTCGAATATTCGGCTTCTGAAGAGGGGAAAAGCTGCCGGTCCCGACGAACTCCTGCCGGTTCTTTTCAAACTAAGTGGCGAAGTGCTGAGGAAATCACTTACCTCCATGCTTCAGGATATTCGGAACTAGGAGCGTATTCCGCTATCGTGGGGTTAGTCACTGATTGTACCCATCTTCAAGAAGGGCACACGGAGTGACTGTAGCAATCACCGTGGGATTAGTTTAATTCCGATAGTTATTAAGGTGTTAGCTTCGATAGTGCTGCATCGTTTGACACCATTTCGGGAGAGTAACATCCGCGAACAACAGACCGGATTTCGTCCAGGTCGAGGTTGCATCGACCAGATATTCACTCTTCGTCAACTACTCGAAGCGCGCCTTACATCGCCGCCGCCCTACGGTCGTAGTCGACTCCGTCGATCGGACAATCCCACTGAGTGCTCTCCATCGGAAGGGTATGCTGGCGAAGTTCGTGAACCCGTTGCGAGCATTGTACTAGCATACCTATGGTCGCGTTGGGGTATATGGTGAGCTGTCAAGTTCATTCAAAACGACTAATGGCGTTCGACAAGGGTGTCCCATCTTTCCATTCCTGTTTTGGACTTCGTCCACCGTATCGTGCCCCATTTTTTGTTCCTCCCAGGGAATGATGGAAGCCATGTGGAGGACAGTAGATGACGTGGCAACGTGGAATTAGAAAATGTACAGCGAACTTAGGTAAAGTAGGTGTTTCACGCCTTCGTGGTTGGGGTCCGAAAGACTCGTCAAGTAGCTGGCTGGAGACACTGAAGAACATGGCAGGGAACCGTGAACAGTGTTGATCGTGTTGTCATTTTCTATCGAATTCGAATGATTGAAAGAGTGCGTTTGTAAAGTTAGACTGTATTCCGTGTGTTGGCTGCAGCAGCATCTCATCTTTTCCTACCTGTGTATGTCCACTCCCTGTTCCCCTTGGATACTCCCTCCTTTTATAGAAACATTTAACTGTGTTGAAAGGGTAGCGATCAGTGAGGCTTGCCTTGCTGTTTAACGCTGAACGATGATGATGTTGATGATGATGATGTTGATGATGATGATGATGATGATGATGACGATGACGATTATGATGATGATGATGACGATGATGATGATGATGATAATGAGCCTTTTTTACCATGAAATTTGGACAGGGTTAATTATATTTTTTTTCCAAAATTAACACCGGAAATTTTTGTAGACAAACACGGATACTACGCATTACGCATAAGATGATCTACACGGCCATCGGTATTCCGCTAATCCTCTTTCATTCTTTATTACTTTGTTCAACCTTTGGATTATCGAGTTTACTCGAATGGCTTTTGTAGTCATTGCTTATTGGACATGCTATCGCATATTGGAATTTCGAACTTAGGTTGTTTCTGGGTTTGCTATAAGCTTGTTCATTGCCCTGTTGAAAGGCGAAAATAGGTTTTCAAACACGTTGATATCGGGATCGTTCGGTTTCAGAGGCCTAACGACGGTTAAGGTGTGAACAGTTGTATTTCGCATAAACACAAGAGAGTATTTGGTGAATCATGCCACTTCATATTATTTTTCTCGATGATCAGTGTTCCAAAAGAACTTCAAAAGTTCAGGTCAAAAGTAATTTTCTCCAAGATTATCGGAAATTCGCACCAGCAAGAGTGTCTTCGATTTAAATCCTATAAGTGGCAGTCTGCATCATCAAATACCTCAGTTATGTTATCGACTTAACAAACGAAGAGTTTCTTCTCAAATCACCTTTTGTGTTTTAATTCAGTATGCACTCATCAGAAGCCCTCATGAAGACAAGCAGTTCACGGCCTACTGAACAGTTCATCCAGTGCTAATGGTGCGCGACTCATTATCAACATGCCTCGATCGAGGGTTGTAAAACATTTCTTGTACACAACGGAAAACAAGAAAGAACTGTGAGGCAAGAAGAAGAGAGGTCTGTGTAACGTTTTATCTAAGAAGATATCCTGTGATTTTCCCAAACACAGTTTCGGATATGAGCTAAGCATTTGAAATTTGGGACGGTGGTGATTTCCGAATATTTGGAAATATTCAATCCTGCTAGTGTTTTCATGTTACGGAACATAACACGGGTAAGCCAACCCGAAGGAAAAAACAAATCTTCCGGATATTTAGAATTGTTCCACTCTTCCATGCATAAAAAGCTCCACTACTGAGTCGGGTTGCTCTGAAAGCTGTAGGACTTCTAGGCATCAGAGATGGCTTGAAAAAAACCTTCATATCAGTAAAATGTAATAACTAAACAGAACCCGTAAGGTAAGATATGAATGTGTCCGGAATGCAAAAACGGAAAGCAACTCCATGAAACACTACGGTACTTTACTTATTGCTCTGCTCCTTTCACCCTTTGTCGTCTCCAGTGGAGTACGGTAAGGCTACCCTATTACCCCATTTCTTTCCGCCTTTGTCATAAAGGACGTTCTACAGAACACTTTATTTGGTCTTTTGGACAGTAAAGTTAAGCTCCTTTCAGGGAACAGAGTTTTTGACTTAGAGTGTGTTGATGATATCGCCTCTCTGATTGATACTGCACAGGCAATTTAATGAGTGCTGGACTGCTTCACGATTGAGGTATCCAGATACGGTATATGCTTTCCACCTTTAAAATGCAAGTTGCTTGTTCAAGACTGGCAGGAGCCAGTGCTGTGATCATTTATAGATAGTCGATAGCTTCAAATACCTCGAAAGTCTGATCACATCTGGCGATGTTGGTGGTCATATCACGAATTGCGAAAGCCGGAGCAGCTTTCGCGAACCTGTGACACTTGTGGCGCTTCCATGAAATCCGGCTTTTTTAAAGGAAGGGCGTAGAATGCCACAGTTTGTAGTGTTCTTCACGGTTGTCAGATTCGCCTATCCGCGTTGAGGAGGCCCAGCAACTTTCAGCGTTCGACCACCGGAGTCTCCAAATTATCGCTCGAGTCCGGTGGAAACATCGAGTGAGCAATGACGAGGTGCGTCATCGTTTGTTGGGTGCAGACAGTCGTCTTCTGATTGATATAATTCTTGTGCATCGCTTTCGGTTGTTTGGACACGTATTGGGTATGCCCGCTCATCGTCTACTTTTTCGTGTTCTTTTTGCACGTGCTGGGCAGGGCTGGAAGAAGCGACTTGGCGGTCATGCAATGACGTGGTGTAGAGTTATGAAAAAGTTAGTTCTTGCTCTGGCCTCGGTTGATGCTTCACGCCTTCCTGTTTGGGGCCCAAGTGTTGAGGATTGTTGTTGGTTGGAGATGCTGAGGGATATGTCTCGGAACGGGATTAAATGGCTCGATCACTATGTAGCCTGTTTCCAAAACACGCCGCTCTTAAAAGTAATCCGAAAACAGCCGAAAAGGCACAATGTGTACGGTGAAAACAAGAAACAATTGGTTTGTTATGGTTTATTATTTGCTCCTCTTCTGTGAAGTCCCATTTGCATATTGTTGCGTATGGACCATACTTGTTTTCAAGCCGGTATACTTTATATATATATATATATATATATATATATATATATATATTCTGCTCATTCGTTTGCACCTTAGCCCTGGTGAATTGATTGGAAATTCACGCATATAGTGGCTCCAGGTAAACAGATCTTGGAAGAATCGAACGCAGACTGGATTCCAAAGAAGCAATTGTTTTACGACAGCATCTTGAGGTTTTTGTAAACTGTGAACAAAAAGAGAAGCGACACCTGAAATGCGCCTTTTCGCTTAATATACGAATTGCATGGATTCGTCAGGGCATTGATTAAAGAACTGAAGCAGAACAGTAAGGCACGTTATGTCAGTTTAGGACCCGATGGTGAGACGAAAGTATCGGGCCGAGTTACAAACACTCAGAAATAGAACAAGTTCAAAATTCCATCGAGAGATAACAGCATCAGTCAGTGTGACGACATTGTTAGGTAAGCGGCGGTTGACCGTTGGGATCAATGTTTGCATTTGTTTCAATCGTGTAAGGTTAAGCATCCCCCTGGAAAGCAAATAATTTGCAAACCAACTTCCGAGGTCGATGAGACTAGAGTGGTTTTGGTTGGATGAGTGGAATCACGCCACAACTTGGTTTTTGTATTCTATCCGCATAACATACCATTCTGCAGGCTTTTGTTTTCGTTACTGGTGAAGATTTATCTGGTGAACGGCGCGTCAATGCGCCTGATTTATTCTTGTAAAAAATGAGTTCTGATTGGATCTTAGTAAATATACAATAAGAATTATTCTTATTTAGAATGAAACATGTATCGTGCTTTATTGGGCTGCGTGTTGAGACTAGGCGGTGCATTAAATGTCGACATTTACATTAATTCTGAAATTCTAGTTGAGTTGCTTCTGGTCGTGTTATTTACTGTTGATGTATTAGGTCGTATGCAGCTGTGAGATCCGGTTGTCATTTATCCTGTCTCTAGATAATGCAAACCTTTTGTGCAACTTCTGTTGCTGCCAGTTGATAATGATTATCTTAACTCCCTGCTTTCACGCGTGCAATTTTGTGGCATAACATTGTCTTACACTGCTTTATTATTTTTCAGGTTGCCAGAGATACTGTTGGAAACAGGATCAGATTATAGTTTACAATCACAGTTGCATGATTCGGGTCATGACTTGGAACGGGTCACGGTTATGGTCACCAGCCCGTCATCCTCTTCGCTAAATGCCGCTTGGGTTAGTCCCTCTGTTAGACGACCCCAAACCTATATCACATCATCCGATTGGTCCGATCATTGCCAACTTTGACCTGTCTTTTCGTTTACCACGCTGAATTGCTCGCTTCGTCCTTGTCCCATCAAGATCTAACTGTCCTTGTGCTGTGTCCTTGTCCCGTTGGTCGCCTTGATCCTTATACTGTGATATGCATATTACTTCGAGTGGTATACCTCATATTACCTTTCTTCTCCTTTTGTTATCCACGTCACATGCACCGTGTGGTTCAACATGCATAATGAGTTTGGTTCTGTCTCGGGAAAAATAGCTTTTGAGGTATTAACATACTCCCAATCTAATCTTCAAACTTCGCCTCCAGCGCTGCGAAACACGTTACTTTGTACTATCGTAATGAATGTGCAGACATACATTGTTTCAGCTGCTACTTCGTTTTAGGATCCATGTTCTGTTCATTTGAATTTGGACTGACTTATTTGGATTCCTCTGTGCGCATGGCCTAGCGTAGTTCAGAGTTGTGATAGCAGGGTCGTTCAACACAATGGTCAAGAGCGAAACTTTTTGTTCCCTCTCCAGCTTGTCGTTCGAGATTGGCTATCTGGATTTGTGAGGCGTTGCATCATAAATATCGCAGCAGTTTCCAGGTTTCATCTTTGTACCCTTCTTCGGTGCGCTCAAACACAAATTTTGAATATGTTCGGTTTCCCTCTAGTCTACTCCAATCAAATCTATATGTATACGGTGTTCAATTAAATGTGGTACCTAACCCACAACACCCCTCTTCGGCTTTATCATTTGTGAACTGTATCATTCCTCGTATTACATCAGAATTATGTCACAAATATTCGAAATTCGGTAAAAACGTGCTTCTCTTCCACAAGATCCTGGCAGGGGCACACCTGCTGACAGAGTTTAGAGCAGTACACGGATAATCGGTTCACCTTACGGCGCATATGCGGAAACGTACCCATTTAATATGGGTCATGTTTCGGACGTATTCAAACAACATTCCTAAAAACTAGCTAATTGATATTTCCGAGTAGTTTTGACATGAATCCGGGTGAATGCGCGATGTGATATAACTATTCACGTTCTTAGATAAGTATGCCACTTCGCTAGTGAAGTCCGTGAACCTGTTACGAGCATTGTACTTGCATACATGTGGTTGCGTGAGGGTGTACGGCGAACTGTCAAGTTCATTCGAAACGACTAGTGGCGTTCGACAAGGGTGTCCCATCTCTCCATTCTTGTTCAACTTCGTCAAAGACGAGGTGATGGAAGATGCTTTAGATCTCCATGATGTGAGAATCCAACTGGAAAATGGTGAGAAGCTGTGTGACCTAGATTCTGCAGATTACATCTTGTGCCTATTCGAATCCGCGGACCGTGCACAAAGCGCACTAGACAGACTCTCGAGGTATGTAACTCGGTTTAGGATGTACTTTGCACCTCCAAAGTGCAAAGTGCTGTTACAAGACTGGACGACAGCAGCGCCGAACTTGACACTGGATGGAGAGGAACTGACTATTTGGACCGTTTCACCTACCTTGGTAGCCGCGTGTCGAGCAATGGTAGCACGACAGTGGAAGTTTACATGCATATATCGAAGACTCACTTGTGGTGTCGGCCTGATATTTCACTGAAGTTGAAAGGTCGTGTGCACTGTGCCGCAGTGCCCTCAGTTCTGTTGTACGGTTGCGAGACGTGTAGTATGCGTGTTGGCGATGTTCGACCACCGATGTCTATGTAGTATGGCTAGGATTGGATGGAGTGACCGGGTGAGTAATGTAGAGGTGAGGACTCTAGTACTAGGTGCCGACTCTCGAAATACCTTGTTTCAGCGTATGAAACTTAGTAGACTGCGCTGGTTGAGTCACGTGTTGCGTATGGCGAACACTCGTCCACCGCATCGTGCCCCATTTTTTGTTCCTCCCAGGGAATGATGGAAGCCATGTGGAGGACAGTAGATGACGTGGCAACGTGGAATTAGAAAATGTACAGCGAACTTAGGTAAAGTAGGTGTTTCACGCCTTCGTGGTTGGGGTCCGAAAGACTCGTCAAGTAGCTGGCTGGCAGTGAACCGTGAACAGTGTTGATCGTGTTGTCATTTTCTATCGAATTCGAATGATTGAAAGAGTGCGTTTGTAAAGTTAGACTGTATTCCGTGTGTTGGCTACAACAGCCTTCTTTTTCCCGTTTGTGAAGGTTGACTCGCTGTTCCTCTGAAATATTCAGTTTTCTTATAGAAACGTAATTGTGGAAGAAAGGCAGCTTCCATTGAAATTTTTTCGCCTTGCTGTTTAACGCTGAACGATAATTATGTTCAATTTGTTGCAGTAGGACTTCCGAAAGCTACTAAAACGGGATTCTTCATCAGTGGTTTTTAAACATGGTTTGCATGCATTTTTCAAATACCAGTTAGGAACTTTTTCAGCTCACTAATGGTTTGTACGGAATTATATCGGCCGCGTCTACTACTGATATAATATCCAATTTTATGATGTTACATACCGGTATGAACAGCTTGGTACATTTTTCGTTGTTGGCATTTACAGTCATTTCAACCCTAAGAGAATTTTTCGTTTTTGAGTGGCGTAGATCTGATTTTGAGCTTGTTAGGCTATTTACAAAACCGCGCGGATCCAATTAGAACAAGTAGCTAGCGTGAAACAAATTACGGTGTTGTCACTGAGACTAAGAGTACAAACAAAAAGACGGCGGAAGAAAAGGCCATCCGGCGAGTTTGGGTTTAATTGCCCAGCAGATGTCAGGATTCAAGTACGAAGTTTGTAACCCCCGGGGTCGTTTGACTGAGCTAGAACAATCTGACAAGTATACACACTCGGTGAGTGAAACAAGCTAAACGGATCAAAATAGGAAAAGATGTGGGAATCAAGAAATGGGAATAGGGAGCAATAGCAAAAACAAATCCGCGCCCATGGGCGACTCGCAGACGCTACAATATGTTATCTGCGTTATTTTTTGGTTTACTAGATTCGCACCGCGGTTGAAGCGTCACCTGTAGGTCTTTAATCCACGCTGAGCACAAGCACCAGCAGCTGTGAATAAATAACCTGACTGCTCGAATCTTCTTCGCTTGTTTTTGAGCTTCACAGAATGGCCAGGATCGACTTTTGTGAATAATGCTGACACAAACTGAGACTCGACAAAACTGGAAACTTGAATTCTTCATATGCATTCACTAAGACGATTCGCTGCTAAAATGTGCGAAGTACTTTTTCTTTTCTATGAAATCCTTGACACATGAATGTGGTGGACGCGACATGCCCTCCAAAGCTGCTACATGGGAAAGCGGAGCACGACAACCAAAATCCTGAAACTTATATTAACGGAACCAAAAGAGTTCTGAATAGGTCAGGTGTCACAACGTTCTGGGTGATAGCGAATCGCTGTCTGCCAAGCGTTACTAATTGATTCATAGAGCATGGGGTCATAATGGGTTTGATCGCAGGATTGATTTCGTCAAATTAACCAACATGCCATGTAGTATATACTGAGGTGTTTTCAATTTGTCAGTCATCCAGTCAACTTAGAACTGATGTAATTAGACCGAGACCGGCAGGCATGTCGTCCGTTGAACAGATAGGGCAGAAACAGTGTTTAATAGAGTGGTGGCTTGGATGATAAAACTAATCCACTCAGATCCAGAGACGAGAGATCTGTAAGTTCTCTTCAGTTTTTCAATTATTGGCCTTGTGTTAAAATGCGCTGGCTTTGACTGCTACCTTTTAGTCAAAAGAAAACCAGAAACGACGAAAGATCTACCGCAAGAAATGAGCTGGTAAAAAATATGGAAAGAAAAAAATTTGAACGTGAGAACACCACTGGTTACTGCATTGAACCACTATATCTACTGTATCCATCATCTGTTGGAGGAGTGACCTCATGAATTTCAAACCAACAGTCTAACTGAAAGTACGCGAACCAGTCCAGAAGTAAGGGTTTGCTTACCTTTTTGCCATATCATTCAGTGACCATCTCGATCCATCTTCCACCCATTATCTACCTCGGAGAACAGCGTACAGCAGTGAAGTCGGTCTTTTGGCATGCTAATAACATGCCCCAACTACCTTAAGCTATTTACATTTCGTGTCTCTTCTAGCGATTGGAACGCCGGGATCTGATACCTTACGCCCAACATGTGAACTACTAAGAGAATCCTCCTACCATACTCTACCAATATTACGAAGATATCAGTGTTTAATCGCTGAAGGTCTTCGCATATCTCCTCCCCGGAACGACCATGTTTCTGAGTCGTACACGAAGACCGATTTTACTTCTGCGGCGTGAATCGAATCCTTGTTCGATATCGGTATACGGTATTGAAGGCATAGATGCTTCAAATTAATGACTGCCGATTGAATCTTCTGTGCACATGAAGGCACTTCATCCGATGAGCGAACACCGGATGAAATGCAACTACCCAAGTAATTCAGTCGTTCTACTTTACCCAGTTCCTTCCCTGCAAAATGAGTTTCTGACTTCAATCCCAGCCGATCCCCCTACAGACATTTTTCCGCCCAACCAATTGTCAATGCCACTATTCCGACATGTCGATGTTGCGATTTCTGTAATCATCCCAAGTTTAGACTTGGAAGGCAACGATAAAAGAGGAACTTCTGAGGAACAGTTCCGATTGTGAACTGAAATGAGAGATCGTTATAAGCACAAACTCAGCTTCAGGAATTCCTATAGAAATTGAATGTGTGGAATGAATCTGTTTGCCACACCATTCGGTAAGAGGCGGCGCCACAGAGTTGCCTGATCGAATTAGTTGAACACCGTTTTCGGGTCAACGGAGATAAAATCCGTAGCTCTACCGAAAGTGTGTCTCTAATCGAAGATTTGTCGCGGAGTGAATGTTCGATCAATACAACCCTGATCGGGACGGAAGCCGGCTTGATTCTAACGCTTATATCTTTTGCGAGTCTTAGATAATCAGTGAAAAGTAATGCCAGCAAGCAGTTTGAATCCATTGCTTGTCAAACTAATTCTTTTGTGGTGGGGACCTATAACCCTTTTTATAATTCGGTACAGTAAACGATTCAAACCAGTCCTTAGAAATCTGTTCTCGTCCCTCTGGATTTATCCCAGACGCTTTGTTAACTTCGATGTTAACATATCGTCATCGTCCTTGGAGAAGAGACACCCCATCTGGTCCGGCTGCCCTACGCTATTTAGAAAACATGTCTCATCGATTACCTCCATTTCTGACGGAGGACTATCTACTTCTAAGCGTCTTTACCAGTTCTTCTGTGACAATGGTCCCACTAAACTACTCTGCTTCATTTCTCTACGTTTTCTTATACGCAACTGCTTGCAGTCATTTTTCGGGCTCTTGATCAGCTGACGCCTGAGGGATTTGCTCTTCTCACTCTATACGGCATAGGGAGCGACTGATCTGCGAGCGCCTCACAATAATTGCAGTCTTGAATGTCCACCAATTCCAAGGCTCACATGGTCTGGAGTTCTGACTTCTTTGAGTAACAGGCACTTTATCCATTTGATCACGCCCTACCAGATCAATTATCGGTTCTGTGTAGGCAACAACCTGATACGCCGATCCCCACTCGTCATTTTTGTGTACACATATACTACCTACATCTCTCTTGAGACTTAAGAATAATTTTATCGGGAAGTGTATACTGAATGCTCGAAAGTGCAGGTTCAATGAGGTTTGTAATTATGTTTTTATTTCAGTGTCAAAATCCGCTCCTAGTTGAAAATGTAAAAGCATCCACTATGAGAAAGCTCAGCGGGTGTTTCGCATTACTTCCTATTTGTTGCTCAAGCTTTCTGCCAATTAAAAATCGTCCTTCACTACTAATTTCAGCCAGAATTCCCAACTCAGTTCAGCATCAAATTGCATTTTAAAGATAATTATGCGGATCTAAAATGTTTGAATTTATTTGTGTTCATGAAATAGTCCACTGTGACATCATTGCTCAGCTCACCATTAAGAAATCATGGTTTCTTAATGGCAAGTTGAGTAATGATATCACATGGTGAATTATTCCATGAAAACATTCAATCTCCTACTATGAACATGTATCATTTATGTATGCTTGCGGTTCCCATAATCTTCCGGTTTCTTCCCGAGCAATTTTCCGATCATTAATGCATAGTGTGAGACTAGATTTCATGCCAAATTGACATCTACGGTCAAGTCGCTAAGGTGGCATGAATGCTCTGCTCACCAATTTTATCCTTGTTGAGCACCATCAGAAGTGTGTAACCAAATTGCTCAGACTGGGACGGAAACCCGAGAAGAGCGATCATATGTCAATTGTCTTAGCCATTCGACCGTTCTGGCTAACCGTCAACGGGTGGTTAAACTTCACCACATAATATACAGCTTATCCATTACAGATTTGCCAGGAGACACTGCTGGTGCATCTTGATCGACTCCAACTACATGTTACTTCTCTGTAGGCAGTTTAATTACGACAGCTAAGATATTCGTTTCGAAGTCACACTGTGTATACAAACAAGGATAAAACACCCGTGGCCACTGTGACCCTAAAATGCAGATGGAATTCATGCTTCGTGACCAGGGCCAAACAATAGTGCACCTGTTTACTTGGGCATAGCTAAAATCTGGGGATCGTGCTGGCATGACGATTGTCCCAGAGTGTGCTGAATGTGTGGAATATACTTTCAGATGCACTGATGACCTTCGGAAGCTTTCTTGTGAAAATGGTGACCAGAATTTAACACTTGAGTTGTACCACCGGGCTGATCATATGAGGCCTTCACGGAACACATTCACTCCTTATATTTTGGAAATTGACTCAGAGCCTGTGACAATGGTTTAGGATCTAACGACGATCAAAAACTACTTGGCAGTCTTTTGGGAACAATGATGAACATTGTTTTCTTCCACCCGTGAACCCACTGTTGTTCATGGGTGAGAACAGTAATTATTTTGAATATTTTTTGAACTTAGACGAACGTGCATACAAACAGGCAGGAAACAAAAATGGTCCAACGGTTGGATGTATTAACCAAACAAAATATGGATTGCTTAAACCTCGAAATGATTAGAGCACCATTTTAAAAATCAGTGCAGTCGTGAACGGACTGTTCTGTTCAGCTAACTCAATGACTTCTAATTTGAGAATTATGGTCACTCAAACCTTAGTATGTACAGTTTGTTTGCTTTTATCTACAAAGCCGAATCCCGAAGAACATAAAGCTTACCGTGTGAAAATTGATGCCTGTCGTGCTTTGGCTTGGTAACGGTGAATAATATGTGGTAACCACTGAATGTCGCCCTTACTTATCTAAATCGGATCGCGATCTTAGGGCACTATTCCTATTTTTTCACATATCTTTTGGTCACAATCACTGACAGTTGTAGGAAGCGAATGGTTCAATATGCAAAGAACTTCGAAAGCTTACTGTTTTCAACAAATCCAGAGGTTTTTGCCCAAACGTCGCCACGAGAGCATGTGAATTTGGTCCTAAAGTAGGGTCAAAAGAGATGAGGATTTCCCGATCGTTAGATCGGGAAATGTTCTTCATTGTCTGATTTTGTGATCAACTAAGTAAAAAGTGAAAAAATATGCTAAGTGCTCATTGGGGTTAACGGAAAACAGAACCACAGCGTAGCATTTACAGATAGCATGAACTAATTATAGCATATGGTGCTGTCAATACGAGCCGCATTTACTGGCAAACGATCATTGGATAAAAAGCTCGCATAATTACGGAGTCGCTCATCTTAACTTAATCACAGGCTTTTATTTTCTTTTAGTCATGTGCTCTGATTGCAGTTTGCAAGTGAATGCGTCCCGACTCATTCTATTCGTCGGGAAATGTTCGGAAAAAATCCGCGTCGAACTGTCGAGTGCACCAACTATGATTTGGTTGTAGCATAGCCCGACACATTGGGATGTAGAAACCGATGTCAACCCCCAGGGCATCTCGATCGTTCTATTCAAATCTATGGTCTGCGTTAGAGAAGTAGTTCGTAGCTTCAAAAAGTTCGTAATGATTCCATAGATTAAGCTTATACGAACTGACGTAATCGCGAGCACCGGACAGGAGAAAAACTAGACCATGTACATGCAATGTGTTGGAACATAATGACCTTGAGGTCATACAGAACATCATGCAAATAGCATGAACGAGAGACAGCTTTTTTCTCCACTTCGATCCAACCACTTAAGTGTGGATCATAGCTCTGATTTTCCATTATAGCTTTCCTATTACTAATCGGATCATTGAAATTCCATTTGTAGAATGTCTAAATTACCACCGCGATACTTTAAAAAAATAATTTCAAAATTCTATTCCGGATTGAAAATACTGCAAACTCTGGAGGCACGAGAATTATTTTCCCCTAGGTTAAATTGGTAATCCATCCCTTGCATTACGATCATAAAGCATGCTCAGTTTGTCGTATTAATGAATAAATCCAGTGCACATGCGTTTTTAAGTCTTTGGTATTTTTCTGAATACGAAGGCTCATTGATTTTTGTCTCCACTGTGAATATTCGCTCGGTACCTTAGCAAGTGCTGTGTATCAACAGTTTTAAATCCAGGTGATCATGTATTAACGAAGCTTTTTGTTTCTTATCTGTACCCTTATTGGGAACACTATCATTTCCGGTTTTATAGCACGTAAACAGAGGAACCCGCTGACGGGTCGGAATGAATCTCGTTAAAATGGCCCTATTTTTATTAGATGACGGTAGCACCATAAAACTAAACAGTATCAAACTGTTCTTTTTGTATAACAGGAAAAACAAGACTGTGATACATAAGCGTGTGCATGTTAGAAATCATTTGGCGGACTTCAGTTGAGCCACCAGGTTAACAAGCTTTTCTATTTGTTTCACCTACCAGGATATGAATCCGAGCTTTCCAGCTGAAAGGACCCTATGTTGCCAATGCACCACCAACTTGAGTCCAGACAAATTAGAATAACAAAGTTAAATTTGTTTAGACATGCATCCGTCCTGCTCCCCTTCGAGGATTTCGGGCACCTCCGGCTGGTTTCATGTGAATGTTTATGACCCAGACAAAAACGGTGATTATCAGGGCCACCCACGAAATGATAGACCATGCATAGATTACGCCAAGTTTCAGGCGCGTAGCCAGAGAGCTCAGTCCTGGTCGGAAAGGCTCAGAAGCTGCGATCGGTAATCTTCGGCACAGGTGAATCGATTCAAGAGTATCGTTTTTTGCTTGGGAGGTAAATTATTATTTTGCTTTTGACTGAAACCTCACTCAAAGTTACTACTTGAATGTTTGTTGGAAGGGCGATGAAATGTGGTCATATGGATATGCGAATCACTATTTTTATTCACGCACGATCGACGAAATTGTGTTAGGAAATATATCTCGGAAATGAATGGGTGCTATGATGGCATCAACGTCACAGGATGACACAGGTTTAGGGCATATCTTGGGAAGGTCGTAATGAGCTGGTTTTCCTCCTGAATGGCGTTTTTGGTAGTGAACCTCACTCAAAATTTGTTATCCGTAGTATCTTATGGTCGTTTTACTCAATCGTTGATTCTAATTTCTCGGGCAGCAGTAATACCATTAATTACTCCCATTTTAGTGATGAATTTCATGTTAATTTCAACATACGACGCATCCATGATTAAGTGGGCGAGTATTACAGTTATACTATCCTAAAGTGGATCATTGTTATGCTAATATGTAACTGTTCGGAAAGAATTATATCATTCCATTCCCAGTGAACTATTTCACTTCTTTAAGAGGATTTCGTTCATGCCCTGTGTTTGGAAGACACGGGCACCTTTCGGCGACCTGGGTATATTCTCGTTTGGATGAAAGTTTCGTCCAACTGCTAACTAAATAGAAACACATTGTTTCGGGTTGTAAATGTTTTCCAGTTGACACAGATTGCTTTTTATTTTTGCTTTCAGGCACATCTTTTTGTTTCCCTGGGTTACAGGTAGTTGATATATTTTGCGAAACAATCAACTGGTTCCTAGTTCTCCCGATAACGAGTGTACATCCTTTCTCAAAATATACGAACTCAGCACATTTTAGTAGTAGGAAATCGAATGTTTTCATGAAATAATTCACCATGGGATATCATCACTCAACTCACCATAAAGAAACCATGGAAGCACTGTACAGCTGTTTCATCCTTGTTACGAATCATCAGCAGTGTATATCCATCGCGCCCCAACTGGGACGCGAACCCGGGACGAACGATTCTGAATCGAACGCCTTAGCCATTACGCTACCGGGCAGGCTCTGAACGGTTTGTTGTCCTTCACCACATGATGTTGCATCTATCCGTCACTGATTTGCACGGTTACTGTCCGCTAGCTCACAGTGATCGACCCCTGCTGATAGATGACTTCCCTGCAGCACACATTCGCTGGCTCACGTGATTCACAGTATCTTTTTGCAAGTGAACTCACGTTTTGTTATCTGACTGCCTACTGCTAATAGGGGAAATTATTCACACACAAATTTGTCATCACGTACACAGTATTTGCCGAACGAATTTACGTGTTCTTTTCGAAGGATGTCCTGTTTGGACTGTCAACGATGATTTTTGCAGGAAAATGAAGATAGATTCTTCTTTGTACTACTTACTTCAAATATGTAGTAAATCTTACCGAAAGAATCATGCAAGTTATATTTTTTTCATCACTATGGGCTACGTTGCCCCATTGGCTACCTGAGGTTACCTACTGTTTTATTCATTTAGGGAAGTGAAGTAAACGAATCAGTGCTCCTGAAACTTGTGGTTTATCCATATGATCACGATATTCCAGGTATGAAATTTCACGATGCAATTTCTACATTCCCCGGTTCGCCCCCGAAATTGCAGCTCATCTGTCATCATCATAATCCTTTAAACTATTGCATACAGTTTCGGAAAAGCGAGTCACCTGCATTAGACTTAGTATGCATATTGTCTAGAACCATCATTATGATGACTATGTGTTTCATTATGGTAGTTTGCTGGCGGTTAACAGAACAAAATTAATTCCTCACCCTCACAGGTCATTTGATTACCTTAATGTTGGTTGGTGCAGTTCGGTTTCAGCATTTTCCTCCAAGATTTACTTACTCAAAGTTAGTATGCGTGTTTAACTGTCCGTTGATTTTCACTCGGTAACATGAGAAACATGGGATATTGAGCTTATTCGCTTATGATGTTACCCTGTTTGTTTCTATTTGACGTCCTTTGATTGGCTGCGCTACAGTTCTGTGTCATCCTATTTGGTTACTTTGTTGTCCGATATTTGGTTCAATTATGTTCTCCGTTCGACGCCGCAATCGCTCGGAATTATTTTGTTCGAAAACCGTATCTTTTCTTAACATATGCTGGGATCCTGTGTTTCTGCACCTCAACGAGCTTCTAATATATCTAAAAGAGGCACTCGTGCTGGCTGACAGGCAGCACTTAAATATACCCTTCCAGCCAAGATGTCCATTCCGGCCTCGTTCAGTACCAACATCCGCTCTCTTTTTACGAAAATGTCGGACCTGTCCCTCACACTTCAATCACCAATCCATGTTCACACGTGCGTCAGCTGCATACAAGAATCGTTGCTGAACCCGGATATCGCTGATTCGCTCCAGTCGACAGACAGCTTTAGACTCCATTGGCAGGACAGAGTTTCGGACAAGAAGAAGACTGGAGGCGGTGTTGCAACATACATAAAATCCTTCTGGTCTGACAAGTCCGAAGTTGTTTATACTCGCTAAACGGAATTGTCTGTCTCGTGACACAGTGTCACCCTAGGTTTTCTCGCCATACCAGTACTAGCATAACCAATTAACACATTGCCCCTTTTAGCTCGCAACAAAATATTGCATCTTTTTTCGACTCTTTCCTAGTGTTTATCGTTCCCTTTTTGAGGATAATCTGCACATTATTGCAGGTGATTTTAATCACGCATCTACCTTACCAATGACTGTGTTTGATTTGACTGATCTCTGCGTTTCTCCCACCAGAGATGGTTCCACTTTAGACAGAGTTATTACCAACCACCCCGATTTATTTTCCCTGAAACTGCTTGCTCCAGTTTCAAGTAGCGATCATCATCTGCTTCTGTTAAGGCCCAAGATGTACTCTAGGTCAGCATTCCATTCCTTCAGGCGAACAAATCAAATCGGAGTTCGCCTCCGTAACCTTTCACGTAACAAACTTATTCTTCAGAAATCCCCTTCGATCGCACCTACCTGTTTCTTGTTTGAACCCCTGCTCAATGTTAATGTCAAACTTTTCACAGAGACGGTCAAAGCAATCTTTGATATTTGCTTCCCCTCAGAAACATGGCTGTATCTTCACCCAGTAACCGAAATCTCTAAGATGCTAGGGGCACTTCTACAAATCTCGTAGTAACTCAAGTGTGCGGTATATGTCCAACCTAGTAAAAGCTGAAATCTAATGCATCGACAATTCTTGACTGGTACCAACAACCTACTCCTATGGTAATGCATTCGACTGTTGTGTGGGAAGAAGAAAAGGCATACGAAGACTCCGGCTGATGTCGACAGTATCAATCGTGCTTTCATTCATCCTTCCAATTATACCCCGGTCAAATTTGATCAGAGTGATGACATGACAGTTACAAGTTTTTCTAGAGACGAGGTACTCCATCTTCTCCGCACCACCAAAATTACCACAGCGGTTGGTCCTGATAGTCCGTCCTCAGCTCTTTTAAGGCATGGTGCTGTGGCTCTGACGAATGCATTTACTGCTCTAATTAACTCGTCATTAATCTCGTCTTCCATCCCTGACTGTTGGGGACCTGTCACTATTATTCCCATCCAAAAATCTACCAGTTCTACAGCTTTGGCAGAGCGCTTTCGCCCCACTGCCTTAACATCTCGTCTTAAATTAAGGGGGAGTGCTGTGCTTAAGTGTCTGCGTTCTTCTGTGTATCCTCCTGACGACTCACTTCAGTTTGCCTGTAAATCTAACAGGTCCACTTTGGACGCTGTCGCCTCCCTTGTTCACCATATTTGTAAGTCCTTAAACACATCGGTGAAATCTGTGTGTTGCGCTTTCCTGGACTATTCGTCGGCATTTGACTCAGTCCCACGGTCTCATTTACTTCACAAACTGAAAACGTTTGGTTGTCGCAGTTCTTTATTAGCATGGCTGTCCGATTACTTAACTAACCAAACCCAGTGCACACGAATGGACGGTAAAACCTCAAAACCGTTGATTAACAACTCAGGCGTGTTGCAGAGTGCTGTTCTTTTACCGTTTCTTTTCTCTACTTACATCAGCGAATTATCTAACAGCTCACCCTCTCATCTGTTTAAGTATGCTGATGATGCTGCGCTCGCTCAAGCCGTTTCGAAAACCGATGATTTTCAGTTTCCAACAACCTATGTTCTGTTTATGATTTCTCTGCATGAGCTGGTTTAAATCTCAACACATCTAAATGTCTCGAATGTCTGCTCTCTGTTTCTGTCGGTTGGCCTACCCATCCGAAAGGTCTTCCGTCAACTCAGGTACTCTTACCATGGTTGTTTCTGTGAAATTTCTAGCAGTTACTGTTGATGCAAATCCAAAGTGGACTTTCCGCATTTCAACCTGTGCAAAAAAATCTCCGACGGTTGTCATTTCAAATCAGGAAGCTTCGGTACTATAAAGTGAAAGGAAACACCATCTTCCGATTTATATACCAATGTTTTTCCAATCCTTCTTTACTGTTCTCCAGTTATATGTTCAGGTTTATTTAAAAAAGACTAAAATTCTTCTCCGGGAACTATCAATTATTAGCCGGGTGTCCTTCATACCACTAAGTGATTTGTCCCTAATCTATATGACCAACACTTATCAGCAAGTAAGAAATTTGCTAAAAAGTTCTTTCTGATCCCACGCATCCTCTGCACCTCAATCATTCCAATTGTCTCTTTCATATTTCAACATGATCCGCTTTTCGTTCCATACCCTCTAGAATCAACATCTATAGGAACTCCACTGTCCCATATTTAGCACGAGTTTTGACAAACCATGACCGAGTTTCAGCCAAATTCCTGAGCAACTTGTCATAATGTGTTGGGATTATTCCTGGATGAGTTCTTTTATATTTTTTCGGGAAGGGATGAGTGTATTTTTTTCATTAATTCCCCCCCCCCACATTTCTGACTGAAATGCGACATTATTTACTGTATGCAAAAGTTAATACAATACAATAAAGATTCTGACTTCGTATTCAAATCAAAAAGAAATAAAACAAGTTACCAGGAAGCTCTTTAATCCTTGGACTATTCTTTTTAAAGGTACAGCGAACAAAATTTTAGATTGTGAAAGTCCATAAATGAGAGGCGATTGAATGTGAAGCGAGAGGGACAAATATTCTCCCTGATCAATCAACATTATTCTATTGCTCAATATTGCACACCCTCGAAAGGACTGTGAGGAAAAATGCGGAATTTTGATGAGAAGCACACTGCACAGTTTCATATTGACTTAATGGCCTTGAACCACTTTTAAGTGAACAACAATCGTCAGTTTACGCACCGAAATATTTGATCCAAAATGAGGGTCATCATGAAGTTGTTGAATGGATTGTTATGTGTGCTTGTGAACCTTCCATAAGAATTGCATAAATTGGTTCAACCCGAATAGCTTTTCGGCCAGCTTCGCCTGTTGACCTGAAGCTGAAATAGTGGAATTCATTTGAATGACCGAAGTTCGTAACCGGTTGTACCAATCCGAACCAGTAAGGTAACGGAATCGGGCTAAAAGGTCTTCGAGAGGTTTAGTTTAAGATGTTCTCAATCTAACAGAATTGTTAAACAAAGGTAAACTATGAACCTTCATGTACGGGGAAAAAGAAAACAGAGAAGTCTGTAAGGTTTCAACATAATAGTCCTTAGTTTCTTTCCATTCAGTAGACTGGTTTGCTCAGTAATCTAACGGGACAAAATCGTGATCTAAACTTTCTTAGTTTGAGAGCAATAAGCCATTTGGTGTCTCTAAGCGATTCGATTGAACAAGCAGTGTCATGTGAATACTTTACGACGGAGAACATGGACGACTGAAGTTGTTACTTGCTGCTATGCGATGCTTTCAGTTGAACATTACCAGCAGGAGCTCTTCTTGACGTGCGTCATGTTCTGTCATAAAGTCGCATTTTGACAAACCGTGACCGTGTTTCAGCCGAATTACTGAACAACTTATGCGTTATGATTATTCCTCAATGAGTTTTTGTAAACATTTTTACGAGGTGATGAGTGAAAATTGTTTTTTTCTGTTTTATTTTTACCCTCACAATTTTTGACTGAAATGCGGCATTATTTACTGTACACCAAAAAGTCTATACAATACAATGATTGGTAATATCAGCCGACTTTGCTCGCTTCAAAAATGAGTTTGATCATAGAACAGAGCTGCAGAAAAAACAAAAGACGGTACGATTATAGAATAACCTTATTGCCAGCTCTGGTCTTTCGTCGGAATGCTCTTTGTGAGAACAAATATTTGGTAGTGTTGTATTTTATGACCAGTGAATCTATTGTTAGCGCAGTTAGTTCCATTCCCAAGGCATTTTAATCCCTGAGTTAGATGTCTCGATGACACACCTTTCATTATCAGCCACGGTGTTATCGTCCATGTACCAATGTCCAACGATATTTTGATCCACATAGGATAAGAAAATATGGGCACTGAAGTGTATGGCATAGACTCACAAGTGAATTGCAAGTGGATGCACTTCCACGGAATGCGGCTTTTTTTCAAACGGACTTCAATCTTCTGATTAAGGAAGAACTTAATGCAAAAAGATGCTGCAATTCCTGGCTGTCGTGCAAAGGCTGTCTTCTAAATCCAATCACCGACACTTCTGTCGAGTCCGAAATTTTACCTGTTCCTCACCAAGTTAGCCTCTGTACAATTTTTACTGAAGCGTTTGACATAGATGAAGTCCAATATCTAATCAGCCACCACGGCGAAACACTAGGATGATGAACTATTTTTCGAATATGAATAACTAAAAAATATGTTGCTTCGCCTCTGCTTTTGACTTCTTTTTGGTTGTCTAAATGAAGCATAGATAGTCACAAGTTTTATTTTTTGCAAATCTCGAATATGTCGATCAGAATTTAGCTTGAGGAAGTGTCTTTTTGAGACTTTGTCGGGCACCGTAGCTCTCTACGATGAACACTGCACATCATCACTAGATTATGGTAGCTGCGCACTCAGATTTAAACTCAGGCGCCCGAGAATCTGTAACAATCATGAATTACAGCCCCAAAATGAAACGGCTAGCAAATCTTTCATTTGCGACTGTCCTACTGGAGGCAAATTGTGCTTCACGATAAAAATCCCCACGCCCGGTTAACATGCTTCTGGCTATATGATGCAAGCAATCTGCTCTTACTGTCACATGCAGACCAGAAAGTTTGCAGAAATGAAAGGATTTTGTCCCTTTCCCAGATGGTTGGCACTCGGCACAGTTTCACGTTGGCCGTGAGGTAGCATGTGCTGTTGAATAACGGCTATTTGCTACTCTGAATTCTGCTTTTCAGGTCCCCGATACTATCTCTAGATCGCTATCGTTCGTCCCCACTATCTCGAGAGAAAACAAACAAAGCCAACCGGCACACAGTTTCCTTTTATTAAGTGAAACCATCACATTCTTATGGGTTACTTTGTTTGCATATTTTCGATCTTGCCTTCTGATCATGCCACTGTGTCAGTTGGCCGCTGGTAGCCAATGGGATAACGCGGTCTCACTCTCGTCTTGCGTTCAGCACTTGCCCGCTCTCTGGCAGGATCGGGTTACATCCACGGCTCGCATTGATTGCAATTTGTCTGCACGGTCTAGCGTTGCGTAACCACCGCTGGCCGATGAAGCAGCTCTATCGGATTCAGGCTCAATGCCAATTACAATACCATTCCCTCACACACGCTGCTTCTTTGACACTCAGTTTGTTGCACGACCCCATGTGTAGTTTGAGGTGATGGGTGATTTGTGCCCCAAACAACGTTCAAAAATGCTTTGTTTAGAGAAAAAACCTGACAAACCAACAGAAGATGAAAATTGGAATGATTGTGCAATCCGTTGCCGGAATATCGATGGTCGATTGAAGAAGTTCGGAAAAATGGATTCCACAGTACGACTACGACAGTGATTGCGTATCCTATCTCGGGAATGGATGTCGAATGAAAGCTCCCAGAAGAAATGGAAGGTTATTTTTTAAATGCACTGAATCAGATTGTAATATGCACGCGAGTCAATGCTCATCGATAGCGTTCACACACGTCATAATCATAAATGGACGAAACAAAGAGAACGTGAGCCGAAACTCAATAATCATATCGGCTGGCATCCACAGTTATACAATCAGATCCAGTATGGACACGCACGACCTACTTGTCACAAAGCCATTAATCCTCCTGTATGATCAAAATCGTCATAAGAACGATGAGGAGGCATACGTTTTGCATCTCCACTGAGTTTAAATCGTGGTGAGCTATTTCAATAAAAAGATGATCATGGGAAACCTCTGAAGTGTATCAGTTGGTCGAGACAAACAAGATGCAATCATTTCGTTTACTCTTTTCGATCATGAACGTAAAACATTGATTTATACACAATAGGATTTTGAAGAATACGGCGGATAGAGCTAAACGGAAAGCATCATATATACAGTTACTGATAAGTTGGGGGTTACAGGTAGACGGCCACTCAACCGTTGTTTTGCCCAAAGCGCTGATTGATGGATGCTGATAAGGATAACCTCACTGAGCGATAATAGTTTGAGGCTTGTATCGCGCAACAGTGCTCTGGAAGACTGAATTAAGTCAACTTTGTGACCCGAAGTGACCGGGTGTTTCGTGATCCAAGAGGCTAGAGATTCTGCTTCGCCGTACGAGGTCATAGAGGATTGTGTCAACGATTTTGATAACCATGTGCCACGACGAATTACAAGAACAAGTATCAGAAATTTTCCCTTATCACTGATAGAATGCCAAGAAGAGTAGGGGTCGACGCTGCTGCTGGTGGAAACATGGTAAAATTTAATGAAACCTTGCTATTTTTTCACAAGACAGAGAGTTCTTCCATTGTGAATCTCATGCTCGTTACATAAATGAATGACATTATAGTTAATACAGAAATGAAGCTATTCACTGGAGACATTTTGGCCCTGTGTGCACTATTCTCTGAGGCATGAAAACACAAGCTAGTGGATTGTCCCGAATATCTAGACTTTGAATCCTCTATGTCCCCCAAAGCGATGGATGGAGAACTGAGGCGATGTGACTAAGTGTCACAGTCAATAGCACTCTTGCAATCAAAACCTCCTTTTTCTGGCTTTCTTTATCCATATCATTATGAATGTTCTTTTGCTATTCTGTATTCGTCCCTGTTATGGGTACACGATGATGGGTGCATGTCGGTGTTAGGCTAATGGTTGTAAAAAACCGAAAATGAAAAATGTATTAAGGCCGCGACTTTAAACTTCATGGATTCGAATACCAGGACCACCGAGCATTCTGTTGGTCAACGGCATCTGTTTACCATTCGATGCAGTACCAAGTGTTACTTATTGGAACCTTATCCAGTTTTGTTCCATAGCAATCTCAACGGTCGTGTTTTGCGGTTAACTCAATGCTTTGAAGCACAGCCTTTCCATAGCACATGCCTCGTGCATGTAATAAAAGAGCTCACCAAGTACCATGATCCCACGTATATGCTAAGGCCAAATTGATGCCCCTGATGTTTCGTGAATTAATGTGTACGGTCGCAGGTCATTCCTATTTTAATGGGTGAAAAACAATTATAGTTCGTGATACAACCGATTTGGGTTGAACAAATCCAGCTTCAACAAGAACATTGCGACTGAGTACTGATGTAAGCCAATGCATCGTGACAGAAAACCCACTCTCAATCGAACTACGTGCGAACTGATCTATCGTAATTCTGACTGAACGAAAGCAACTGAACCGCTTTGAGCATAACTGAGTGTTGAATTTTCGAACTGTGGTCAGAAAAGCTACCAGTAAAATTATTTCTGACCAATCGACACTTCCTCCTCAGCAGACTGAATGCGAATTATTCTTTCACTAATTTGTGGAACCCGAACCAGGAGGAAGGGAGCGAGAAGAAAATGTAATGTTCATGCAATAACAGTCAATTTGAGCATTTGACATTTTGACGCATATCAGTGGTCGCATGTGATGCGCCTGTTTTCTACATTAGCACTGGAATCAATGTTAGTTTTGGTTTGACTGGAAATCATAGGTTGTAGTATATACATATCTTCACTGTTTGGTCTCGTCAGTAAAAAACGGCTAGAAAAGCGAAACATGAGTTGCCGGTTTGTGATCAATAGTTGCATTGGGTCGGCGGCTTACTCGAAACAGTGTACACCAAGTAAATGTTTACCGGTAGGAACATGCATACGGTGCTCTGACAGCTAATTAGTACGTATGGTCAACGATCTAATGTGCGCGTTCGCGAAATCAGACCTTGGCAGTCGATGTTTTGATGTCTTGATGTGTCGCAATCTGTTATTAGTGCGAACGCAGCAAAGGATGTGCACTCTCATTTACCAATCTAACTTACTAGCACGTGTGAATCGTTATTTGCCACGACATACTGGCTGTTACTGAAGCAGAAAAATCAAACTTCGTTAGTTAGTTGGCAAACGCATGATGGCTGACTTTTGGCCAACATGTTCATTGGAATTCTTACTGCCAAACGCACGCCCATATCAAATATTATCGTTTACGAAATCATCGAGGTATTAATTCTAAGCGTCCTTCTTCAACAGTTCCATCAATGAGATTGTTATTTACCTTTCAATCATTGATGAGCGTCCTTAAGGACTGAATGAAATGACACCTGCTCTAATTCCCACGAAGGCGAAGAAACCTTGAGATGTTGAAGGCCAGACTTTTGATTCTATTCTGGAGCAGTTTTTTTATGCTGAATTAAATAGCCTGCGTTTGTCTTAGAAACTCATGCATTTCCCCACTGAGAGGTCTCACATAAAAGCAACCGGCCTTATTCTGGATAGAAATATTCCAAGTTGGCAGTACGGAGCCACACAACCGTAATTTATTCATATTCTGTTTAGGCGAGTGGCACCCTGACCTCTGGACGCCTTACTTAATCTGTATCCGCCAATGCTTAATTAATCAAAACAAATCCACTTGCATGAAGCAACCACTTGTTATGATTGGTCGGTTTCTTCTCGTTTCTCTGTTCGATATGTGATAACAGGCTGATTAATTTATTTCATTTATTTCAGCAACTGTTGGTGATCCAATAAATCTTCAGGCTTTTATCAGGTAGAAAACCATAGATTTATTGGATAGTTTAGTTCCATTCAGCAAGTGAATCGTTTTCGGTTGAGGCAGAATCGAAAGCAGTGCTTTGCGAAATAACGTGGCATAAAAGTGTATTGGTTTGGCTCTACTCCAAAGCAAGAGCTTGCAAACGAGCTGGACGGGCACAGATTAATTACTGGAGCAAATTGCTATCGCCCTCGCAGTGGTTAAGACTTAAATACGAAATCCTCGTTTTGTTATTCCTTGACAATACTGAAGGGCCAAAGTCTTAAGACAAGCATTTTGTTATTGTCATGCGCTCAACTTTTAGTCTAATACCACTTCAGCAAAGGTTTAAATGTCTAGCAAGATTGATGTCATACTGGTAACTGGCCTTCTAAGAAAAGTTTATTAAGATAAGTGTCAAGCATAGAGAAATGCTATTCTCCATCCACCACACGATTAGGCTATTGTGCACAATAATTTTCGAAATTCAGGGCAGATTGGTTAGCCAGATAACCGTAAAAGAAAGAAAAACTGTTTTAGCGAACGACTGATAGAGGTAGGTAGTCCAGTCATGTGCAAACATTAACCGTTATAGAGCAAATCCGCGATACCCCAACTGGCTTCAGGACACAAGCATCAAATCGGCTAGTCGTAGCAACTTCTGACGCAAAAGGCCAAATCAATGGTCTACGCATATAAAAAGCTCACCAGAATTTATATGGTTCGCTAATATCGATGCTTCATTATGATCCTTTAATAAAGTCGTAGTTTAATAACAAAAACCGCGAATTTTATGGTGACAACCAGTTTATGCAGCTTAGCTATTTTCTAGCTTGACTTTAGTTTTTGAAAATGATAAATGCACAGCGTTATCGAAACAGTCCAATGAACTACTGAATTTTCCAAACTACTTGGTTACATACCAACTGCTGCTTTCACCTCAAAACGATCTAACTCCTGTGGGGAATAGTTTGAACAAATAGTAGTAGTGCGAACGGGACTGCAAAACTCCCATGAAATGAATTTCCTTGCTGCTAAACCCAACAATCATTCGTTTTTCACATGCTACGACAAACCAAAGTTACTTTCCGGTTTCACATCTGTAAGACTTACACTGATCTTCCCTTGAATTGGTTGTTATGGTGCAGCGGCTTTGTAGTTGCCATGCTTGCTTTCAAGTCGGTGTGATATATATAAAGAACATCCTTCTCTAACCTGCTATCATATACATAGATATATATATTATATAATGATGGCAGGTTAAAGAGTGATGTTATTTCTCGTAGCTGAGGTTCAACGGGATGGCATTGGTTTGTACGTTTTGATGTTGTGGCCACAACATCAAAACACTGACGAAGTCACCTCGATGGGTGATGAAACGTTTGCAATCAAATTTTCCAGCTCAGCAAACAAACCAATGCCATATTATATTATATATATACAGCCCGTTAAATAGAATAAGAAGCTAAGTTACAATGGTGAAACAGCGATACGCTGTGCCTCGTTTTTCAAGAGTGGTGTGAATAGAGATACTGCATGGAAGGCCATGGAAAGGAAGCCATCAACATCATCATGGTTCAGTTTTAAACAGTAAGACAAACCCCACTGACCGCATTCTTTTCCCCAAACTTAAATGTTTCTATAAAAAGAGTGAATATCTTAAGGGAAAAGGTGGAAAAGATAAGATGCTGCTGCAGCCAAAATACGGAATACAGTCTAAATGTACAAACGCACTCTTTCAATCATTCTGATTCGATAGAAAATGGCAACACGATCAACACTGTTCACGGTTCCCTGCCATATCCTTCAGTGTCTCCAGCCAGCTAGTTGACGAGTCTTTCGGACCCCAACCACGAAGGCGTGAGACACCTAGTTTACCTAAGCTCACTGTGCATTTTCT
>LUCM01008791.1:51367-77270 GCA_008360955.1 Fasciolopsis buskii | reverse complement strand
CGCTCGATGCAATGGGCAGCGCGGTCCTGATTATCCTGCGCGACGACCGATGCAGTATGGAATTATTTGTAGGCGTGTAACTCATGGGGAATAATGGACGGGTACTGCTAGGGAGTCCATCCGCTAAGCAGAAGAACGATTAGGGTTCTCAACCAAAGCCTTTGGTTCTGACAAGAACCTGACCGCAAAACAGTGGGGCATGGCTGAGTGGAAGCCCATCTACTTGAATGAAATATTCTTCCACTCGTTTTTCCGACTGAACTTCTAACTCAGATCAACCCCGACTGGGAGGACTAAGAGGCTACTTCGCCAGGCCTCTACCCATTGATCTTCCAGATAGGATTGGATCTTCGGCTTGAGATAAGCCATCCTGTGTAGCTCGTTGGGTCATGGAGGCACGCAAGCTATCACACCACACCAAGGTGTACTCCCGTTGTGATAGCATGGAAAGGACAAATCAAATCTGTTGCACGAATGGACGAGCTTGCCATTTCGCTGACCTCGTCAACTGAACCGGGTTCTTCATACTGCTTGAGCTGCCTACTATAGTCTGAACCCGGAAAGATCCGAAAGAGACAACGTAGATATCGGAACTCATTTGGCTATTCGTTCCAAAAGTTACGTATGCCATTCGAAGTTGTCGATAGGAGATTACCATAAAGGTATTCGATTTTTAATAGGAAAATGTTACGTTCTTGAAATAAGCAAATTATTGGGACCGTATATAGTTCTGAACTACTCCAAGTTTCAGAGCCAAGGTTTTCGGTTCACTCTCCCTTGTGCGGTGAGGCTTGCGAGAACGGCCAACGTCCTTTTCACTATACCAAGCGTCATACATGTCAGGAAGAAATAAAAAACGGTATACGTACAGATAACCTGATGAGTTTTCGCCTGGTGAGCACTCTTTTTGTGAAATAACACAAGTCAGTTGGGGGTGCCACTACTTGAGGAGTACAATCCGCCACTGATCAGGATCAGAGGCCATTGTCTCCTTCCAGATCGCGGCACTTCAGCAGATGATTAAGAACCGAACCCAATGGTTACTTGCTCCGCTGAAATGCCGGGATGTGTTAGCCTTTAATTTAGCATGATCAAAAGGTTTATGGAATGGAATATCAGTCACCGATCCCAAGAGTTTTGCGAACTGATTTATTCGTCCTCTTGTCCTTGCAGATGACGCGTTCTAACGAAAACCTGATGGGCAACCTCTAAGGTAACCCCTTTCTTCGATTTGGGGAACTATGTAAGGCAGCAACCAGAGAAAAGTCATGGGTTACGATGGATAATCGAAGATGAGAAAGGAAACCTAGGGGGTCTCAAACGTGAGGCGAAGCCCATACTCTTTCTGATTCGTCACTGTTTCGATGCCATTTACTCCGCACAAAAATATGAATGCATATCTTCCCAGACCCACTCAGTTGGTTTATCATGTTCAAATGGCTACTGTTCCAGAGATTCGAATAACTGAAAGCCACTTCAAACACTGCTCCTTCATAATCGGCCATTGATTTGACAACCTCGATGTTTGGTCTTTCATAGATCTCCTTAGTGCAACGCGACACAATCACTCTGGTAGTACCCTAAATTCCCCTGAATTACGGTTTTTACTTATAAAACAGTAGTCGCAGAATGCACACAAAACATACTACACTCAAGGATAAAAGAACAAGAATTTGAAATAAAGCAAAGTATGATATGTCAGAAAGACGAGAATGGCATATTGGAACATACGCTGAATAAATTATTACCAAAAACGTTGCGAAAGCAAACAATTACCAAGAGAGTTCGAATTTCCAATCAGAATCCAAAATGTTTCGAAGAAGAAAAAATATATGACGCCACTGTAAAATTTCACACCACGATAGATCAGATGGACAAGCACATAGACCATTTGAGTGGAAACAGTTCAGGATTGCGATCACCGAACGAAAAGATTGGGTTCCATTATGACGACTGGTAAACAATGCAATGGCATGTTCCAAAATCTGGTTAATCGTATCACTCTCGTCCGTGATTGGATGTGTGAGGGTTGTGAGATTATCCAGATGCCATAAATGGGCCAATAATCTCCGCCTGTATGTGAACACGGGGAAATGAAAATTTTAGCAAAAATCACAATGAGGAATATAGCATACATTAAGTTTTCGTAAGCCGGATTTTTCGACAGATCGTACTAATAGTGCTATTTGTGACATCATGATTAAACAAAATTATTTGTTGGAGATGTAGTTACATGAAGGGATTATCTTCAAAACAGACTGGTTCATAACAGACAGAAAGCAGTCGCAGTGCGACCTCCAAACACCAAATGAGTCACGCAAAATACACAACCATATATATATATATATACATTCTTGCCTAGTTGGGCTACCTTCATTAGTCTGTCCAATGAATACTAACAACATATGTCATTATTTGCATCCTTCAGTATTATATAAGCCATTGATTTTTTGGCCGAATTTTAGTAGTTTCTCTACTTGATGTTATTAACTTCCCTTTGTAGATCGGTCGATTGAGAAATCACTGATCGAGGACAATCCAAATATTGACGCATTGACTCGAAATCGTCAACGACCTACACGGACAGAATACCAATAACCCAACTGGAACTGTTCTAGAAGTCTTTTTGTCTCCACTTGTTCTAAAAGCTCGAGGTAATTGTTCCCAAGTATCGTCCCCGATGACATTTGACGAGACGCCCATCCTATTCCTTAAACAATGGTTCCTCTCGCGTTAATTGGTTGTAAATTTTAATGTTTGTGAAGAGACAGGCAGCATGGCTGGACTGCGATTTCGCAACTCCTAATTCTAGAGGAGATAGCACAACGAAGCTCTTATTTCACCACCCCTAGCCTCATCAAATAGAGCATAAAATTAGACGAAATAGACTAAGCCAGTACACCGCTCTGCACCACCATGTTTTTTCGGTCTATCAAAGCTACCTGACTGAATTCGGACAGTGCGATCAAATTTTCGTATTCCATTTGTTTACCCCACTGAACATCGCTCCGTTGACTGGCTTCCGGATTCGATAAATGAAATGACTTAAATTCATTCAGTCTATTCCATACTCACATCGGACACCTTCATCGTTCCCACCTTTCTCGCAGCTGCAAGGCACAAGATCCACCTACGACTAACTTAAACTAAAAGCAGTCAAGTAAAATCGACAAAAACGATGAAAAATAAAGCTCCAATATGAAAAGGTGCACTAAGTTGCTGTATATTATCAGAGACTCTGCAACAACCCGATTGATATTAGGGAACTAATTTAGATAACCACATTGCACGTCCACTGAGATTGCGGTGGGACAATTACAAGACTTGTGTTTTCGTTGCGACCAACAACTGGATGTTGTTATCTTGGCGGAATGCCTGCTAAGATTTCGGAAGTTGTTTTACAATCAAATCAGTGCGCTGCCTATTCGTATTGATTGGTAAACACCATCTCATTGTACCGTCGATCTGAATTATTTATCCACAAGATTCTTTGTTAGAACCCCAGCCAAATAAAAAATGTGCAGTTTTTTAGACATCAGTGGCATGTACTGTCTAAACAGTTTAAATCCCAAATTGTGCTAGATCAATCTGAAGCAGCATCGAACAGACGGGGTCTTACTTACAGTCAGAATTCCGACACTGAAGATGAAGATTCAGTAAATTTGGTGTACCTGTTTGCTTCTGTTAAGAGCAAAGTTTCCAAGTTAATTTTTATTCCCCTGATTCGTTACTCTTGCACGAAATTGCGAGGTTACTGTCCTCCCGCTTAACTGACCTCACAAAAATGACGGTTTTCCTCGCTTTCTAGTCCGATGTCGAGCTGCTGTCGATATTATCTTGTCGCCCGTCTGAGTACCCCACTTAAAGTTGGTATGAGGCCTAGCTTTGGTCCTTGTGCGTCCGCCAGTGTAGGACCCAACAGCAGCCTCGTTTTGTGACTACGGATCACGAGTTCACTCGTGGATTCCGCTTGAACTATGCACCCATGGTGCAACAATAAAGTCGCGTCGCGCCTGGTTATAAATTATGGCCGTCGGGAGCATAGTGTGAGAGAATCCTAGACGCATTTATCAGTGTTGTGCTCCACGACATCTAGTTTCCACGTCTTAGTTTGTGTTGTTATCGACAAAACGACACAGTAGTTCAAGTAGCGGAACACAGAAATCCCCTATTACGTTGAGCTCCAATTTTCGGGGCGTCAGTATACCACGGACCTCACATGCAAACATACCTAAAATTATATATTTAATTTCTACAGACATAGGGCCTTCCCATTACGATTTACTTCTTTTGGGGCCTGTGAGGCTAGTCATACTGCTCGGATTTCGTGTATTTATTCTTTACTGTTGTTCTACAGAGTTATTCCGAAGAACAGATTTCCTCGGGTCCTTCTTAAATTCCCAGGGCTGGTCGCGCATTCCATTGGATTTCGTGATTCGGAACACTCAGTTAGAAATCCAGCTAAACGCTTGCTTCTGAGGCGCCCAAGACATTCAAGAAACCACTCAGCGGAGTAGACAACTGTTCTCTGATATCGCTCGCTGGACAGAATGCCTGCTTCATCCATTTCAACTGGTACTGTGCAGCCCTTTTTGGAAAACGTTGAGGAAGTAGCTCATTTGGCTTCCCCGAATGAAGTTAAACATGTTGGAACGCTTCTCCTTTACAAGAAAGTTGATTTAATGATTATGTAATTCACCATGATAGATACAATGTCTTCATGAGGCAACTGTTCAGCAAACCTGTGAAATAGAGAGGGGCAATACAACGACGTTTATCTGTCACAACTGGAGTAAATTTTCCCGTTCCATATCCCATTTCGGCTATCAAAAATTGACTGTATCTTTGTCTGTTGAAAACCACGTGACCTCAGTGGACTCCGGTACATTGTTTTTGTCAATGTTTACACCGCTTCCGATACCAGGGCGCATGATCTCAGACAGATTACGAACGAACAATCCAACCATACCACTACTCACATTGACCATTCTTTGTGCGTCATTCCCAGTGACTTTGACAGATTTACCAGATTCCAGAGTGTAACGATACTTTTCTTGATACAGTTTTAGTTAACTTTTCTAATATCTTCCCTGCCTGTAAACTAGCTCCCTCTATAATGTCTGATCATAATTTATTTCTTCATCCCAAGGTCTACCGTAAAAGTATTTCGTTAATCCAATCTAGAAAAGTTAGTTATAGTGAGCGACCTTGTAGGGTCCACCGAATTTTCCGTCTCTCCGTTATATATTACAATATTGTGGCCATCTAACTGATTACCTAAACTTCTGAAATATGTTATGTCCTGCCTGAGAGATTTTCGTCTCTCTATTTAAAAAGGTTGCGTTGAACTGAACAAGGACCACATACAGACAGACCGCAGTACAACGTCAAACACCTTTTTATTGCTATCGAAATTAAGATTAAACGGCCGGATGTACTGTATCTGGACACCCGCCTTGGTAACAAAAGCGGCCTAGAGATTTGGAAAGTCATGAAACATTTGTGCAGCTCAAAATCGAAACCCAACCCTAACCTCCAGTAACTGAACCCTAAGTTCTGAAAAAACCCTGATCAGGCCTCAATCAGGGTCCAATTGTTGTTCTTACTTAGCTCGCACCAATTGCTAAAGACTAATTCTTGAGAGATCTGCTCACATTTAGAAGCACTAAGTCTTCCGGACCGGATTCACTTTCTGCCTTATTACTCGAGACTTGTACGTCTCATGTTGCGGGTTCATAAACCAACCTTTTTACTGCTTGCCTTGAGACCGAAACCATCCCTTATTGTCGGCAATATGTTAGAATAAAGTCGATTCCCAAGGAAGGACTTAAGAAGTACGAGCCACTGCCAGCTCCTGAGCTCTTTTGAGGATATTCGGGAACTTGCTTCCTAATCGCACATTAACTGACGCTTAAATCCATGCTCCCAAGCAGTTTGCGTGCAAACTCACAGTATCCATACTTGATTGATTAGGATAAACGGCTCATTCAGTTGATTCTTCTCTCGATGGGGGATCCCGCATAGTAAGGCTTGCTTTTCCTGATCATGCTTGTGCTTTCGGTTCCCTCGGTCGCTGTACCCCTATTCGGATTCTATGCGAAAACGACGTTGACCTAAATGTCTTAAAGATCTTACGTGAAAATTTTTAAAAACATATTCAGTTTATTTATTTTGGTAGGATGAATTCCCTACTCTTCCCAGTTCCCTCAGGCATTTCAAGAGGTTATTCTATCTCTATTTCTTTTACCTCTTTACCTGAATAGGCTCTACATTTCCTCCACTTGACTGGTTTCGAATAAGCTGAAGTTGCTGTTGGTTATAAAATCTCGAAGGCAATCTTAGTCAGATGCAAGATAGTCCTCTCATTACATATCACTCAATGTCTTTAAATTTGTTAATGTCTGCCTTACTATTCAGCGTAGTTCCCAGTATTCATCAACTGCTAGTAATTAATAACTGATACATCCAAAAAGATTCTTCTTACTGTTACCTTGGAATAGATTTGACCCACAACCCTTCTTAAACCAGGTATGCCAAATTTGTTTTCCGCATAGTGTAAAGTCTTTCCTTGTCGTCGTTTCAACTGAGAAAGACCAGCTTTTTACACAATTTATACACTTCCTCTTCGCTTTGTTACTCCATGCATCCAGAAATCTCTGGCTATGCTGCTTTCCAGTGTCCTTTACTAGCTTGAAAGAGATAAATTGCGTTCTTATAGTGAAACCCCTAGAAATGTTTGCATTGCACGTTGCAGAGAAATCAACAGAGATACACCTGTGGATTTAAATGATCAAAAATTTTAATTCCTGTGACAGATTTTCCAACAGTATACTATCCAACACAATCCATTTTCTTCACGCGTTGTTCAAGGTTGTTTCTCATCCTTCAGATCGTTTTAAACGTGGGCACCTCCCTTTTGGTGCCCCATATGTAAGAACGGTATTATTCGTCACCTTAATCATTTATGAGCAAATTGACAAACGGCTAACAGTGATCTTAAAGCTCACCTTCAACAGCAATATCTACGTATTTTTATTCACATCGATAACCGATTGTTTCACTGATAGGTACTTTTGTAATCAATGAGGTGACATCGAATGAGAACAGTATTTTTCTAACAAGATTAAAGTTCCTGATGATTTCCACGGAACTGAGAGTGTCCCATTAGCTGTGTTTTGAGACTGCAACCCTCACGGGATCTGACAACCCAGTTAACCACTTTACTATCGCGCGGTGGGGCGAGTTGCTCGCGTCTAGAATAGGTCGCTTTGAGACCTATCACATGGTATCGAAGTGGTTAACTGGATTACCGGATCTCACGAGGTTTTCTCAAAACACAGCTAAGAGGACACCTTCGATTTTTGTAGAAATCGTCAGAAATCTAAACTCCGCGGGAAATCAACGGTTCTCATTTGATGCCACTTCCTTAATTACAAACGTATCGACTAGTGAAACAGTCGATTTTCCATGTGGATTCATACTTGAAAACAGCACTTTATTCACCGTTTGTTTTTTGTTTTATCACAAAGCTTACTGATATTTTATGTTTGTCACTGGCCCGTTTGCTCGAAATGAAAATTCCCATTCATCTGGTGCGCACAATCACTGTCTGACTTGACTTGGATGTCGATGTCATTTTAAATAGGGGGCGCTACTCGTAAACGGTCTTATCAAACAAAAGAAACATTGAATTCCTTTTGATTTTAGCCGGTAATGAATTTAAGCGAAAAGCCAAAACAAAGTACGAGATGTATGTTGCACAAATGTGGGAAATTTATAAAATACGAGAGGGTTTATAACTTTGGCGGTATTCAGTCGCAAGCTCACGGATGGGAAAGAGTCTGTGACATATTTAACAAGTCAAAGGCTTCCTACTCACGAGTAATATAACCTTATGTCTGCGTTCACTCTTCAGCGGAGCCCAAAAACGCAAAAATGCCATGGCCGTATATTTTTATTTCAAATATAATGACACTCAACGAAACTTATCGGTTAGAAATGGCGATTATACTTCTTTATTTGTTAAAGGAATGTAACTAAAATTTACAAAAGTGGCAGATTTGAGGGCTCTTCTTGGTTTAGTTATCAGCAAGAACGATAAAGAGCTGACCAGTGAACACGCCTTTGCAGTTTTGTCTTGTTAGAAATAAATCCTACAGTTTATGGCATCAAAAACAGTAGACTAGCTCTAAAGATGTATCACAGAATGCTATCACCTAGGTATGTACAATTGAAAAAGCACTTACTCATTTACCTTCAAAAGCGGCCATATATGGAAAACTCAAGTGATCAGATGAATCTAATTATCAAAACCCCGAGTTACCCTAAAAATCCACCCTTCTACAACTAGAAGGCTCTTTTGCCGAAATTGCATCGGCACCGCTTATGAAATCAATGCATTAAAGGTCTCTGAACAAGATCGTAAACTCAACATTTGGCTACATTCACCAACATAATCGCACAGATATTTCTGAAACAGCACAACCGTACAGACTTGTTTTCGGCTGGTCGGATAACCAATACCTCCGTGGTTTTCGGTAGGTAAGTAGAAGTGCACGAAATCGATCAATCTGGTAAATAAACGTGAGACGGCGGTTGAACGTCGCGCTCGCGCACCACCGAGTTCGTGAAAGAAGCGTAATTTCACTGAAAAAATCATTTGAACACCTGGTTCAAAGTCAAGTTCAAGCCTAATGGGAAAGCGTTTACATCGGGTTGGAAGTTTCTTTTGTTGTCAAGATACTGGAAAACAGCTATTTACCTCATAAAACTGCAAAAGTTGGGCAAGCAAATCCTGTTACCACGATATAGCAACGTCAACGCACTCATGAATATGCAAGCATATATATCCCGACTCCTTCACTCTTGTGTTAACTGCGATATTACCGATTCGCATGGTGACTGTGAGAGCTCCAACGAAACGAATATGAATGCACTGTGAGAAAATGAATTCGCCTATAATCCAATACCTCGCCGCTGGTAGCTATAATGAACCTGGACTATTTATGAAATGCTGCTTATAAGTCGGTCGACGAATATCACTGATATTTCACCTCCAGCCTCGATCCTTGCATTTTACAAGCTCTAAACAGCTGAAAATTTTCTCCGTTACCCTAATTTAATCTTTTTTTCAAATTCCTTCAAATGGGATCCAACCCCACGATCTAGGCATTTAATGGCATTGTTCAAATGCTAAAGAAAATTTTTGGTCAGACCTTATCTCTTGTCTGGAGCAACAAGCGAGAAAGAATCGCCCCTTTGGAACACCGGGGAAAACGAAGCGGATCAACCGCATGATATCAGTCGTGAAAATCAATAAACGGACTAGCTAACTAGACGTGTGAGAAACAAATTTAGCCGAAAACCAAGTAGTACATGAAGAATCACTTTCAGGAATGCTCAAAAGAGCAATTTCAAAAAACGTTCAAAAATACTCGATTTAGTATCTCCAGTTGCAATTTCACGTCTTACACCCACTAACCTAGAAACGGCTTGATCTGGTTTCGGTTGCTTCTTCGTAGCACCGAATGACAGTAGGAAAAATCCTAAGATGATTATAAGTTACAACTAAGGAGAACCAGGAACATTTTGAGTGCATAAACGCCAGTGACTGCGGGATTAAGTCACATCGTCCGTTGTCTCCATCCACCGCCTGATGGAGTTGTCTCGTGGGCCCCAACCCGCTAATCGAACAGAGCCCTCTGAACAGGCGTAAAAACTGTAGCTGATATATGTCTATAGCCGGTAAGATTAAACTGCTCAATAACAAGACGCATCCAATTTGCTCAATTCCTCATTTGGAAGAACAATGTTCGACTTGGGGCCAATTGGGTACCGCAACCGCACTTTAAACTGTAAAAATGCAAAATATGTCTCAAGCGTGCTCGCATTAACGTCCAGATGGTCGAGAACAAAATGGTTAAATGAATTAAGTGTCCATCATCCCAAAACAGCCAGACGTTCATATGCTAGATTCACTGATCACTTTGGGTGTAGATGATGACAAATTGCTGTTGTTCGGTTCTTATTAAATCTGATCTAGTGAGACGTCATGTGAACATATCTCACTCCGATTTTAAGCACCATGGCTGCCGCTCCTCGCCAACACGTATAATAATCCCCATCAACAATGAGATACGCTCATTCCGCCGCTTTCATGCCTCAAGCGTGCCATCAACGAACATAGATTGTAGACCTGTTTTGAGAATGGTCATTCAAGGTAATTTAAACGTTGGCTCATTACAAACATTCCCGACGAATCTGTGTCTTCACATTCAAAAACTTCAAATAACATCGCATCGCACATCGTTTCTTCGATACACTGCGAAACACATTAGGTTCTGGTAAAAAAAATAGTTGGGATTTCACTCAGAAGCACAACATCACCCACATATCCTAAGTTGGGCACTCTACGGCCCGGTCAAGTAGTAATGCCATAGTTATAACAAGCCTAACTCCATAGTAACCTCAAATACAAAGTTGAAAAAAGAGTGAGAGTAAGCAGTGCTGACGAATATCATTTTGTTGCGTTGAACTCATAGTAAGCACGAACTTAACCTCGGTTGTTCGAATATAGAGATTAGAAAAGTGAAATTAATTTCCCTGACTCATCCCTCAGTAGGACGTGGCGCACAGTGGACTAAGTCGAGCACCATTTTTAGACTAACAGGGAATAGAGGTCACGTGTCTGTGAAAGATGTGTCTATTTTCTGAGGCCGTCGTATAGAGATCTGGTCGATGCAACCACGACCGAGCGGGAAGCCGGATGGATTCTTAATCGTACGCTCTTCGCAAGTTCTAGGAGACCGGGAACGGATAATGCCAGCATGTAGTTTGGGTGCAATACTTACCAAAGTAATTCCTATGTGGTTTTCACATCAGTAGCCATCATTTCCCTTGTAAATCGGTACAACCATTGATTCACACCAGTCCACAGGAATTCGCCCTTCTTCCCCAGATTGAACCCAAGAGTTCTGTTGGCTCCAATGCTCAAAGTGTCACCATCCTTGCAAAATGACCCCGAAGCCCATCGGACCCAAAGGACTTATGCCTATTAAGAAAACATCCCTCTTTGATAGCCTTCATTTCTGATGGACTGATATCTGCGTGTTATTTCGCTTGCAGGTATGAAAAGATATATTATATTGTCCTCTAAAATGACCTGCACAACACTTAAGTCGACGTTTCTGATAAGGGGCCGGTGAGCCGTCGGATTCCCCGATCACCTCACTTACGCTTGTTTTTTTTCGGATCACTACTCTTAATCAGTCAATGAAGGTAACGACTATTGCCGATACCCGCAGCCTTCTTCACTCCTCTGTTCACCGATTTTGAGAGTCTGGAACACTGGCATGAATAAATCCAACACAAACTCCTCTTTTCCCAGCATAACTTTTGTTTTTTCGCCATGATCCCGCTGGCAAAAGATCTGTGCAGAGACCTCTGTAATTGGTGATTCTTATCAGGTCTGCTAGATACCGCATTCACTAGGCACTACCAGCTTGTTAACCCCCATGGTTGTTTGAGCTATCTTATTCCGACAGCCGTGGTTTGAACTGGAGTTGTAGGCGAACTGTGAAGGTGGACCACATGGCTATTTTAACCGAAATGTTTTTAAAATGTTTGATTTATGAAGATTTCAGGTAATTTCGCATCCCAAACTACATGTCTACAGCTACCCCTCCTTACCGATATTCCGATTGACCCCTGTGGCTATGAAGAACGCGCATGCATTGAACCATCCACATCCATAAATAGGGTAAAGAAAGTCTAGCTTTCATGAAAACGGACTATAAAATAATTAATGGCGCCATTCCTACGTCCCAGACGTAACCAGGAAAAAAACTGAGAAGCTGTCATAGGGAAAATAAGCCATTCACAGAGCGTTGGGAAGACCACAGTAACTGAAGTTCTGTTTCTCCCCCCGTAGTGAAACTGAGAACAATAACAACTCACTTGAACATCCACAAACACTCCCTTTCCGGATAGATTTCGAGGGTTTTCGTGACAGTGCGCAGCTGAGTATGAAGCATTGACCGTGCTTCGGTAGAATCCAATAGTTTTAGTGCCGACAAACTTTGCAATAAGAAATCCATATAGGCCCAACCACTGGAATCAGTTGGGTGACTTTCTAACCAGGCCTCGATTGTGCCCAGATCGTGCAACATGTGCTGACGGGAAACAAACGAATTAAATCTCGAGCCAAATGGGGTAATGGAGTGCCAGTGGAAAAAAACCACAATCGACGTGGGAACAAAATATTAGGGAGAAATGTTCTTTGAAACGCCATAACATCGCTTAACGAATAGCAAGTGACTCACAAGTAACTACCATAGAGGCGATTTTGTGTCCGGTATACAATGGTACTCAAGATGATCTAGTCACTGAGCAACTGCAAGGTGACAAAAATCGTCTATCCGGTGTTACTCAAATGACAAAAAGACAGTTCCAGATTTTAATTATCCTCAGTAGTAGTACTTTTCAATTTGCCATGGCTCGTTGGGCAAACTTACCCGGGCACCAATTATATCGCGAACAAGTGATCAAATCAGTTTGCCACGAAGCAATTTCCTAAAGCTTACATTCGCGGTACTTTATGCGAAATGACCCACCAATTTTTGCTCCGACCTAATCAGTGCGAACCTGGGTCAGACTGTGATGCGTGCCCCAGAGGAATTCATTTTTGGTCAAAACTCCCGACTTGCATTCGCAAGTTATTAAGATCCGATGATGAGTAGTTTAGTTCATACGCCTTCTGATCAATGCAGCTCAGAAATCCGACACTCCGGATGAGTCATAGTGCAGCTGGTAACTAAAATTCCGTTCATACGGCCCCACTTACATGCAATGAAAACAGTAAATGGTAGGCCAAACTGGCCACGTCAGACTCCACCAACGAACCTTTGTCATAGTTTATGGGGAGAAAGCCTCTCAGAGGAAAACTTAGTACCATATCCTCGGCACTCCCACCGCTTCTCAGCCACCGTTTATTCAATGAGTATAACCCCACATTATTCACAGCCAACCATTGATATGATGACCGTGCCCTTTTCGCAACTTGGAGATGCACCGGGTAGCATATAGCCGTTTTTCGCGCATACAGAAGACCCAGATGTATTCAATCCCTGATGTGAATTGGCCAAAAGGTGTATGAAATGAAACATTAGTTATCAGCTCGTAAACGCCCGTGAACGCATTCCGTTGCCTTGCTGTCTTCCAAATAAAGTGTTCCAAGCTAAGATTCGGAATGGAGTCTACTAAGACAGCCCCCTATTTCGGACTGGAAAGCAGTGCCCACAAAGAAGTAATGGATTAGGACGAGTAATCAATGAGGCAGTAGTTGGTACGAACTAACATGCAATGCGCCGGACAGCGTTGTGGTTTCCGTTCTCCTCCCACCGTTTTGTTTTCCCCTACTTCACTGGTTTTGTGACGAAAAGGAGACAAAGATGAGCCAGTTGGAGTGCGGATTTTAGTCTCATCACGAGACCTGAAACTATCCTAATACACAACCGTATTCACAGAAAAAGGGATGACAACAAAGCAACGTCACTGGTGGCTACCACTCCAAAATCTGCACCATTTATAGGGGGCACGCGATACGACCGCATCTGACTGACTAACCTTTGCACTTCCGACATAGGCTGCTTTCTACTAATTTGACCGTTGAAGAAAGTATTCTTTCAGTCACCCAAACAAAAGTGAAAATTAAATGACTATAATGGGTAGAAATAAACGGGGCTCAAAATCAAAAGCTAATGAAAAGTCCTAAATGACAGTGTACGTATTTAGTTTGTTCGTTAACGGGCATGCAGAAAATGAGCCAATGGAAGAAAATACACCTAGTGCACAGCAGTTTACCCTGACAGCAGGCCGATAACAGCTAACGCGGAGGGAGCGAAATAGCCCAAGATGTTGAAAAAAAACAACTCTGTTGGTGACGGTGACTGTTCGAAAACGATACGCCCTGGGTTGAAACGTTGTCTCGACAATTATCTCATCAATCGACGGGACTCTGTCATTCTTGCCTTGGTCATGTTCTCCCAGCTAAACAACATGATTCTTTCTTCCTGGATCCATTTCTGGCAATTGTCGTATTCTTCCATACATTATCGTATAAATGAACATACTATCTTATTTGCTCTGGTAGCACCGGTGTTCGCTTGACATTGTAACGACGGTTTTGAGGTTCGACCAGTTACTCGTGCACTGCAGCGGATTTGCTCAAAGTTTTGGGTATGCTGATATCAACTTATAATTCATTTTATTTCAACCCACGTAGTAAACTGAACTTTGTTCTTAGGTTTGATATTCACAGTTGATTCCGACCGAAAGTAACTCAACTAATGGATGACAATCCGAAATGGATACGGTCATCCCGATTCAGCAAAAAACTTCTTTCTTAAGGGCTAATACTGTATATGCTCATTCGGATTTCGATGGAGTTGCAGATTTGTTTGAGGTAAAAATCAAAATCAGGAGTAAAAGCTGGCAGTAGGATGGGAAAGTTATTAGTCACGGGAGTTAGAGCAGGAATTTAAGCCAGTTTTAATCTGATATGTGAAAGTGAATACTGGCGAACAGATAGTACAAATGTCAAAAACGACCTAGTCAGGTGACCTAAAACAAATAAAGGGTAGCACTTGTACCTCCGATCCCAGTAACTGCATCAGAAACCTTCGATACTGCCAGACGGCGTAATGGGCACGATAGCTGTGGGCGAGATCAACGGCAAAATCCAGTTCTTTCAAAAGTATGTCAGAATTCGTTGAGTAGAACGTTTTCACGATCCACTGACTGCAGAAGTGCTTAACCAGAAATAGGAGCCTACCTTACCGGTGATACAGGGCTTCATTTGATCGTGGGTGTGTGCCCAATATAAGTTTTGTGTAATAGAGTTCCTCCGCAGGACGGATGTCGCCTTTAAGTAAACCTCGACGCCGATAATTCCAAAATGTAGTCGTGTTAGGATTAACGAGCACTAAAAACAGTAGATCTCCTACGAGGAATAAAAATAAACAATGTATAAATAAGATTATTAAAGATTACAAACCTTTCAGAAAAATAATTTCAAATGACGTATGACATGCAGACAAACCCATCAGTCTTTACTAAAAAAACAAAGATTGATGAGTATTAGGCGACTGGAAAGCGACACCTGCAGCGACCCAAGGGGGGAGGCTGTAATGCATTAGCTAAACTGGGGTAAAATAACCCTATAGCCGATTAGTACTGAACCGGCTCCAGGCAGTTTACATTTTCTTCAATGGCAAAGACAACCTTCAAATTAACAACAACTGGTCTTTATTAGTGTTTTTTTAATTTCGGAGATAGGCTCATCTAGTGTTCAGCGCATCGCCCAAATCAACAGAAACTGTGAACCTACCGACGTCCCTTGTTCATTTTTGGGATAATTTGCTTTTAACCCGCTAAATTTGTTATTCCCGAGCTAAAGTTAGTCACCCATAAAGCCGAATATAGAACATAAGACTACCACTATGGAACCGCATTAATTAGATCGCAACAATAAGCAAAGGACGACAGTCACATGAATCCGACATCTTCCATCTCGAAAGCCACTGGTTCGGGTCTCGGGACAGATAATCATTTTGGTGGCAGATCGCAATCTACAGTCGCTTGGTTCGTTGCAAAACTGACGTTTCGAGACCCTTTATGCTTGAAGTCATTTGAAGCTGCACATTCATGATTGCCAGTTCTCCCTACTGGCATCTTGGACCACAGAGGTCATAGACCACACATGTTTGACGAGTGATGTAAAAGAAAGAGGAAGCTTTCTCCAGAACAGCCCAAGAAGCGATGGAAGAGTTGTCATAATCAGAACCCAAACAGATATCAGTCATGTGACTCAGGACACCAAACTATTAAAACATTGACTGAATTCAGATCACCCCGGATGTTTCCGGACTCAGAACATCGAGGAACTCTAAGATTCATATTCAGTTACAGGTCAAACGATTTAACAAGCAAGCACTCATGGCAATCCTGGCTAATTACTCTAAACTGACAATCCTCCGGGTTTGTTAATCTAACTGCTTTCAAAAGTGTTTACTTCTATCAGGATACTGCATAATGCCTTCTAACTTGTTATTTTATTAAATGCCCGAGAGTAAGGCAAACGTCTGGGAATACTGACCACTATTCATTTTGCATCCGGATCTCCGAGAGCACGATGAAACTGTTACTTAAAGCATATGAAGTTCAGTGGGTAATAGCGAACACCACAGACCGCGACGATACGCCTCAGGCTCTGTAAGAGCCAACCGAAAGAGACATTGGATATAGCCGCAAAGTGGCAAGCACCCCAAGAATCTGTGACTTCGGAATTAACGAGCAATCGTTCGTAGGGTTTCGAACAGGTAGTACTAATGCGGGTCACTTCTCCAAGAAGTGGCCGACTATCGTCTTTAGTAGATATTTCTAGATCTTACTGCGCTCAAGGGTGGATGGTAAATACGATCCTGAAATCTCGTGCCCTAAAAGCATATGAAGCCCCATCAGGTCAAGCGCAGAAAACAGTCAGGAAAAAGTGAATTACCATTCACGACCGATGAAACTGGCCGTGTTAGGGCTGGAAAGTTTAGTCATCGAGAGAGCATAAGCCTGAACCACATGCCCGTCATTGTAAGGTCAAGAAAATGGAACAAAAGGGGAAAGAATTGGTATCAACTGGTCAACTGAACTATCAACATCAGTCCTTTCAAAGTAGTACGGAAGTAACCGCCCCAATAGTGCCAAAATCGCCGCGATCACAAACCAGCGCGGGATTATAGAAAAGTGAGACAGCATTCCCGCAGACACCTGCTCGATCCGTTTGTTATCGGTGATATTAACATAATTTCTAGGCTCAGATATCGTGATGAAGAGTACCGATATGCTTGAGGAATCCCTATTTTAATGTTCGGTTTTAAAGAAAAGGCAAATCAATGTGCGCGAACACTTTGGGGATCAGCTTGATCGACTTCGTTGAAAACTGTTCAAATAAGTTGCTACTAGTATGCTTCCTTAAGGTGAAAAGCAGGAGCGCTCGTATAAACAAATGGAATGTTTGCTGTAAAAGCTGCATTAATCAAACCCTCATAATATCTCGAGCACTAGAGCATTCTCCCAAGTTTCAGCAGCCAACAGCAGCCTTGTTGATTGACATACGGGCAGCTCTTGATATGGATCATCACCATTCGGATTGGATGTCTGACACGCACATGGGTCATAGAGGAATATTATTTGGACAATAATGGAAAATTCTGCAGAAACGATGGGGAATCGTTGGATTTTGCATTTAATACTCAGATTCGACAGGGTCTTCTCGTCCATTGCTGAACTACGTTATTGCCTGGACATTTCCGTGGTGCTGCTTATCACTGAAGGGTGTATGGGAGAAATTCATTTCACTTATGCACTCCCTGTGTTCGCCTAGCTGAAGCCGAGTTGGTACTTAACGACGATCTCTTACCCAAGTTGACCACGAGTGATGTTCGTCAGGACTGCCCACTTGCTTTCTTTTGAACTCTGTAAGTGAGATAATTATGGAGGCACGGCTATCCTCAGTTGAGAATAGAGTTGATTATGCGGACGATGTTGTGCCGCTGATTGAAAACCCAAGTACCTTGAAGGTTTTTCTTGATCGTTTGAATGAACGTACAAACATGCTTGGGACGCATTTTGCATGTCCTAAAAGAAAACCCTGCTGCAGGACTGGATTGGCTTGAATTCGAGCCTTGTTCTCGAAGGAGACCAATCGGGTGACGCGGATGAGTTCAGCTACACGGTTAGAGGCATCAACCCAGAGAATCGCTTATCGGATGAAGTGTATTTCAGAAGACTCGATTCGCATTCGCCAATCTGAAACATCAGTGGCGTCGGCGGGACATCCGATTATCCACTGACATCCAGTAAACACAGCAGTAGTAAATTCGGTAATGCTATATAAATAGAGAAAGTGTCCGTTGACAGCGGGTTTGTGAAAACCTTTATTGTTTGCGTACCGCAATCTTCGCAGTATTGGTAGAATGTGGTGGGAAGAAATGCCGAGGTCGTGTGTAGGATACTAGATGGCAAAACTCAACCAGTCGGTGTGTTCAGGGTAAGACGGTTGGGAAATGTCCTTTGTTTGCCCCAGGTCGACATCCTCAGTAGATACTTTCCTCTAAGGACGGTCAGTCCATGACATTCAGAAAGGGTGTCAGACAATTAAAAAAGTGAAATGTGCGGTGTATATTTAGTTCGACTAACGGTTTCGAGTCCAAACGACCCACCCATTGAGCGACGGTTAAAGGAAATAAGCGGTAGGGAGAAGCACCGCATTCAGGATCGCCATCGTACTCGAAACATGTAAACATCTCTACCGTTACACTGACCCATGACCACAAGATTATCTTACCACAAGTAGACGAAACAAGTAGTAACCTAGCCCGCGGTATCTTAGGTAAGGGATCATTTTTGTATAAACAAAAGAAACTATGCAAGATTTCGACACTGGCAAGGCCCAGATCAGAAACAACAAACCCTTCTGCGGTATTCCGACTTGACTCACTGGTTAAGGTTACCAAACGGGATAAGGTTCCCCATAAGCTTTCATTAACCTGGCACCAACGCACTCTGGTGTGGTTGCTCGAACAGATAAAACAACGGGGATTAATGAGAGCCCGATTACTAAATAGTACGTTGAAGAACTATAAAGAAGAAAAGTTTCTAATGCAAAAACATTGACTGGGGCATTGAACCATATCAAGTATTGTTTTCAACCATCGCTTCGGGGGATCTCGCGGACCCTAATTCGGTAGTCTAACTGCACCTACACGAGCCAGTCCACTGGTTAGGGCCCCCACACTTTTTACCCATGCCATTAACTGACCACTCCGAACCATCCCCCAGTCACTACCTTTCTCGAAGAACAACACACAATAAGGACATCGTCTTGTGGGCATGCCCAAACATATCCCAACCACCTTGACTCATTCTGACTCAGTACCTTAGACCTAATTTCTGAGTCATTCACAAAATTCTCCCAGCATATCCTGCCAATACTACTAAGGCAACGGTGTTCAAACACCAAAATTCTTCGCACATCTTCGGCTCTCAACGGCTGCTTCGAAACCCTAGAGCAACAACGACCTCACTGCTGCTACGTATACTCGACCTTCGATCGATAGCCGGATGTCACGCCAATGCCACATGTGTCTCAAATTAGCAAATGCCAATTAGGCCTTCTGTATGCGTGAAGACACTTCATCTGATATACGACCACCAGGTGAGATACAACTACCCAAGTAACTAAATCTGTCCACCTCACCTTGTTGTTCCCCTGCATGGACAAGGCTCGACTTTAAGCCAATCCCAAACATACCTACACCATCGTTTAGACGATCGAGAAAAACTTGCAATTTACTTGGATCTTCGCTCAGTGGCAAAACGTCGTTTTATATTCTAAATCAGCCGGAGTCCTGTCTGAGCAAATAACAATGCCACTGTTCTCAAATCGGGATGTGAACATCGCGGGTTCAAATCCTTTCACCGCCAATCAACCAACCCTCTGTCGATCGCGGCCCCCTTCTTGAAAATGACGTAGACCGTTATTTCATTAATAAAGGAAGTAACAGAGAAGAGATAAAAAAAGATAAAAGGACAGGGCTATCTCCGTAGCCATCTCGATGACAAAGTCAAAAGGGAAAGATGAAAGAAGTCAACCCTGACGAATATCACTTATCGTAACGAACTCGCGTAAAACATCGCCATAAACGTGAACTCGGCTTCGGTTGTTCGCACACAGAGATCGGAAGGTTAAAAAAGATTTCTCATTCACATCCATCGATTGAGTCTAATGCCGCTTTCAAATCAAGGGAGACAGAAATCGTGCGTCTACGTAATATGTCCCTGTGTTCTGTTGCAAAGTGAAAATTTGATCAATACAACTACAACCGAGGCTGAAACCGGATTGGTTCTCACGCACACTCCTTTCGCGAGTACTAACTAATTAGTTGAGGATAATGCCCAAACGCAGTTTGGATGCGATCATTCCTAAACTAATTCCTATGAGGTTTTCATACGAAGACCAACCACCCCTCTTGCAAACCGGCACAATCACCAATTCACACCATTCCTTTGCCCAGGTTGACCTCAGGGGTTTTGTTAACTCCCATGTTAACACTTCACTATCATCCTTGAAGAAGGATGGTGACCGTTCATCCGGTCTAGCCCTCTTATACCTTTAAAGAAAACCTATCTTCGTGATAACCTCCGTCTCCGACGGAGAGCTGGTATCTACGTTGGTTCATTCGCAGGGATAAGTGGAAGGCCCACTGTGGCCGTGGGCCAACTAAGCTACGCCCAAAGCGTCGGCTGACGCTGTTGAATCAGTGTGTCGTCGGAGTCCTTTATGGATTAGCATATGCCCGGTTTCCATGAGCCAGGATTTCTAAGCAGTCGGTAAATGTTGCGACTATTTTCGATAGCCGCAGCCTTTTCCATTTCCCTACACTTTCCTACCCAAAACTGCCTCCGGCCGTTTCTCAGATTTCCGGTCAGTTGACGTCCCAGGGATCTACGGCTTTATTGTACGTTACATTCGGAGGAATTAATCTGCGAGCATCTAGCGATGTAACTGAAGTCGACGATATTCATCGTTTTTGAAATTTGTGTGATAAGGAGTCCTGGGTGGCACCTGCTGCTGAGTGAAGGACTTCTTGGATCCGCCCCCACCGTCTGCTCGGATCCTGGGCATTTCGCTGAGATGACAACCCTATCGGAAGTTTCGAGTAGAACTGCAGTCGGCGATTATCATCCAGAATCAGTCTTGCAGGACTCGTGGCTTTGCTATTGATGTAACCCCAAACGAGGCGCAAGTAAAAGCGAGCTCGGATCAAAGCATGATCTGAGTCCACAAATGTAGACTAAAGTGATCAACAATCCTCGATTGGCCCACGCCAACGGTGACCGACGGCAACGTCTTCAATTCGAGTACAACGCCCTGAAGGTAAAAGCTGAAAGCCAGGTCAGCCTTTGCCGCTTTCGATGAAAAAATTGGCAGAAACAGTCTGTGGTCAAAACAAACCTGAACGAGACGATCTCCGTTGCCAGTCCGGACAGAAAATCGACCACCAGTATGCCCTTCCGTCTCCGCTAAGTAGCCAAGTCGGGCGTTAAAGTAACCATCAACAACTACAACGTCCGTCGAACGCACGCTGCGGAGTAACCGAGATAAGCCCCAGTAGAATTCATCTTTCGCTTCATAGTAGCTACAGTCAGTAGACGCAAGAACATACGGCCAGCAAACAACGACCCTTCAGTCGACTGCTACTGACATCTAACTGAACTGCACATAAACGGCTGCTGACTGAGATCCAGTCTAACAATGCACGCTCCGCTTCCATGCTCAAAGCGATCCCAACAGCAGCCTGAACAATAGCGCTCGAAGCCGAATCACCGGGCACGGGAAGAGTGAAGCCAAAGAATGACATTGCACCTGAGCTTTGAAGAATGATCACGGAAGTGGAATCTTATAAATGCGGTTCGGAGACACAGCACATGCCTATTTTGAAAGTCTCAAGAGTTCCAGCCAAGGTACCTTGTTGCCCTATTTGGGTGAGCGTGTGGAAACTGAAGGTAGCTAAGTGAAATGAACGCTTGGATTTAAGTATTTTACGACATCCTTGAAGCATCAATGCAGTGGTACGGACATATCCCATGGCCACTAGGGACCACTATGCGAGGAGGAGGGAACCGGCAACCTTGACCCAGAAACTTGAAATGGAAAAGAACCACATAAGGTTGCACTAGGTCATATGTGGTGACGACTCGGACGACAGCGAATTACCGCCAACTACCAAGAATGCTTACGAACTATTTCTTCCCCCACCCCTAATGCTGCCATCAGATAAATCCGTCCAACTGCAATTCATCGCAACAACTTACGTGGTCCCTGCATCGGAAAAACTGACATCAGAAAGTTTCCTCGCAGAAAGATGCTGGAAGTGTTCGATACTTCACGGTTGCCCACATAGCAGAAGTGGGGTTTTCTTTGGGAACCCTGATCGGAGCCTTAGACCCAAAAACTTTACCCACAAGGTAGTGGGGCGTTAACCGCCAGCATGGAAACTCGGAGGAGGCGTATGCCTATCAGTATCCTATCTGCTCGAAGCAATGAATAGCGCGGTCCTGCGCGACGAAAGATGCGGTATGGAATGCATTGTTTGTGCTATTCATTGAGATATTTTGGACGAATACTGCTTGGAGGTCCAGTCACTAAACAGGAGAACCATTAAGGTTCAAAACCAAAGCCTTTGGTTCTAATAAGAACCCGTCCACAGAACAGCGAAGGATGACTGAGTGGAAGCCCATCTACTTGGGTCAATTATTCTTTCACCCAATTTTCTGACTGATTTGGCAGCTCAAACTGACCCCCAACCGGGAAGGCCAGGAGACTACTTCGTCAGGCCTCTGTCAATTGATCTTCTAGACATGGTTGGATTTTCGGCTTGCGATATGCAACCCTATAGCTTGCTGCGTCATGGAGATATGCAAGCCGTCACAGCACGTCAAGGTGCGGTCTCTTTGTGGCAACTCACAGTAAGCACGAACCCTACAAACAAAATGGATGACCGCCCTCACTCACTTGCCCACTTATTCACAGAGCATGCGCTAAGCTCTCGTCGCTCTCACTAACATTCGAATTTTTTCAATCTCCTTCTACTTTAGTTTGGAAAACCGGGTGGCATCCAACCACAGAGGGATCCTGGAGCCAATGGATAAACACTGTCGTGAAGATGAAAGGCAGAGAAGTAACCATGCGATGAATAATAAACAGTTGCTTTTTCTTTCCGTTTCATCTCACTGTCTTCGTCTTTCGCCATGGTTCTGATGGCACATGACCCGTACTCGCATTTGTATAAAATATAGTGCTTTTTGACAATAAATAAGTTTAGTCTTATTAATTACACAGGTAGAAATTGACATATTTTCATCGCCAGGTTCCGTAAAGGATAGATTCGGACTGATATGAACCATAAATCATGTGTGAAGGCCATTCTCTATCGTATCTGAATTCGTCTTCTTGATAAACATTCAAGCTTCGATTATTTTCGGTTTTCAACTCCATGCGTAATCGAATAGTCGATTAAAACCTACTAAACGGCTCTCCGTCTTCCGTTTTACTCTGGTGTTTGATTGCTGGCTCATGGACACGCCGTGAAGTTATGGTTTACGAAAGAAAAATAGTCCCACGGTTGCAATCTGACTTCTAATAACAAACAACGGAAATTCAGCAGACGGAGTTCTCTGCATCTTAAAGTAATAATCTTATGGTATTAATCATGACGAATACACGGTCACGCAATTTATAGATTCAGACTTACCAGACTTAAGCATCCCCAAAGGTTTTCTAATCAAATCCTTGTAAAATATAGGAATAGTACAACTGCATATTGCAAGAGCAGTATCGGACCTTTTAACAAAATGACCAGTATCGTCCTCAGCTTCACCAGTAACGTGTGGCAGGATGTCGTATTCCTTGCTGGTAACGTTAATAAAAGAAGAAAATAAACGCACCATCCCTCTAAACCGACAAAAAGCATTTCAACAAAGTCGACTGTCTGAATCATACGCCGTAAAATTTGAGCAGGTCAGGTAAAGTTAAAAGGATTGCTATGGGCGCGCGCCCAACGTGCCTCCAGATTTATGGACGATTGATAATTTAATATCGCCTCGATTCCCGCAATTTCAAGTATTTCTTCGTATCTGGAAAGCAAACGAATGTTTTGTTCATGAACCGCTTTCACGCAAAAGCCAATGGTAATATTTCTTAATAACTCGTATATTATCTTCCACCTCTCTTTATTAGTGCTCTCAGTTCCGAGACCCAACCGGAAATCAGGGCAAAGCTGTCGCCCAGCCCTTCTATTTTAGTGATTGCCTCCAAATACCTCTGCACGGTCAGGGTGGGTGTTTTAGGCCCTGAGTTAGCTACTCGCCCTGAGCGTCTCAAGAAATGCTCCTAAATGACAGGCCCCAAAGAGCCTGTGCTGAGGAAGTCCTACGCACCCCCTTCTTGTGGCAGAGTTCCTACTAAAATGTGGGGATGAAGACGAACGCCTGGCACCTTTCATCGACTTGACTGTTCAGTGAAAATCGGTCTATGGAAATCGCAGACATGAAACCCGCAGCTGTCGTTGGATATCCGGGGAGGCTTTTAAGACTGACGCGCTGCTCATCGGGAAAGGCGCAACCTCCGCCCTTTACGCTTCGTAACGGCAGTAGACCCCTCATATCAGGATGCGAACAAAAGCTCCAAAGATGGGTCGAACATTCCAGCCAGCTGTTCAATCGCTCTCTCATCGAGCCTATCTGTCTAACATCGCCATACGACGTGGAGCAATACGAAGTTGGTTTTGAGCCTCCGAACGAATTGGAAATCACCTCGGCCGCTCGGATTATGAAAAACAAGAAGTCATCCAGTGGGGATGACAGTCCGCCTAAGATCTCCAAATCTTGTTTGCCACCTCTGTTGAGTCCACTGACTAAGCTGCCTCGTCGCACCTGAAACTCCAAAACTTCCCCCAAGGATTGGGCAACCTCTGCTCTACTTCCTGTACCAAGGAAGGGCGACAAGACTATAAATGTAAACTAAAGAGGTATCAGCCTCATCGACAAAGCAGCTAAGTTTTTTTGCAAACAATCTGTTAAACCGGTTTGATGCTGTTCGGAACGCATGAACACGCTCTACCCAGTGACTTTCGTCGAAGAGGTTGTGTCGGCCATATATTCACACTACGTTGAATTCCAGAACAGAAATATGAGTTCAACCAACCGACCACGGCGTTTCATCGAATTTCGTGCAGACACTGTGGGACGAATTTCGAACGGACGGGATGCCGGAAAAGTATGTTAAGCTGTAAGAAGCGAACAATTCATCAACACAGGCGCGCAACAGCATCCACGACGAAGAATCTTCAGAGGACTCCCTTGACTCAGGTGATCGTCAGGATTGCCGCTGTGACCGATTCTAATCAGTTACACTATAGACTGAATAATGCGACGTGTCATCAAAAGTGTTCGTGGAGTAAAACATGGCCACGGTTGCGGGATCACCCACATCGAGTTCACAGACGAAACTGTCCCTCCAGAAAAGGACCCTAAAATCCGCAGACCGGCATGTATGCAAAGCCATGCATGTCGGGTTGGAAGCAAACATCATCATCATCATTACCGTTCAGCGTTAAACAGCAAGGCAAGCCTCACTGACCGCTGCCTTTCCCCAGAGTTACACGCTTATGTAAAAAGAGTGAATATCCAAGTGGAACAAGAAGTGCACCTATACAGGCGGGAAAAAAAGATGCTGCTGCAGCCAACACACGAAACACAGTCTAACTGTACAAACGCACTCTTTCAATCATTCTGATTCGATAGAAAATGACAACACGATCGCCACTGTTCACGGTTCACTGCCATATCCTTCAGTGTCTCCAGCCAGCTAGTTGACGAGTCTCTCGGACCCCAACCACGAAGGCGTGAGACACCTAGTTTACCTAAGTTCGCTGTACACTTTCTCATTCCACGTTGCCACGTCATCTGTTGGCCTCCACATGGCTTCTTCCATTCCTTAGGAGGAACACAAAATAGGGTACCGTATGGTAGACGAGTGTTCGTCATACGCGACACGTGACCCGACCAGCGCAGTCTACCAAGTTTCATACGCTGAAACAAGCTATTCTCAAAAGTGGCACCCAATACCAGATTCCTAACCTCAATATTACTCGCCCGATCACTCCATCCAATCCTAGCCATACTACGTAAACATCGGTTTTCGAAAACCAACCGACGAACATCGCCCACACGCATACTCCACGTCTCGCAACCGTACAACAGAACTGAACGCACTGCTGCACAGTACACA
>LUCM01008791.1:25268-35940 GCA_008360955.1 Fasciolopsis buskii | reverse complement strand
TCTCTATTGACGTCAGCCGATCAGATAAACCACAGCCCAAATATTCATGGCTCAAAAGTTACTGTCCATGATGACCACCTGACCTATTTCATGGGCTTGGCAACTCCCTCTTAAAGCACTTGCTTGAATGACCCAGATTCTGAGTTTGGTTGCTTCCTTTTGCAAAAAACGACTTGGTGGTGTCAATCTCCCAGCTTGGTCGCCGTTTGCGCACGCCAGTACCCACCCACGGACAAATTTCTGGGACGTTTAGATTTTGTCCCTCTCTATGCAGCTCCACTGGAGTTATTCTCGGCCGTCGATGCCGTGCTTGATAACAGTTTTATTTAACACTTTGATATTTCAATAGATGCCGGACATCGACGTCTTGCGATCGTGTTGCCAAATCATCTGTGGGTGATGTATCGATGAACTCCATTCCGACTGGCCTCGTTACCCATGAACCTAATTATCCGCGTTTGATCGGTCAGGTACCTGGCATATTAAACCGGTGCTTAGTCCGCAGAGCATCCAAGCGGCAGTAACTAGCAGTGTAGGTCATCACACTACCATTCAGGTCCTTCCTTCTGTCCTAATAAGCACTGAGTTGCAACAAATAAGCTAAAACTGCCGATCCGGATTTGACACACAATAAGAACCGGATGTACATTATTCCATGTTTCTCTTTATGGTGAGTTTGAGCGATGAATATCACATTTGTATTGTTTCAAGAACTGATGTGATTCGTTCACCTTAAAATCCACGGACATCTTCACCGAAACTTTTCCCAAAAATCTCAGGCAAATAGACGGCTCATAGGATTATTCAGCCATCAACAATACCACTGCTGCAAGGGTATAATCCCATACCACACATTAAATAATCGTTAGTAAAACCTGAGGTACCAGAGTCTTCTTGAAATAGGCTATACACTTGATATATCATAATCCCTAGGAGCAAAGGCGATACAACTGATACAACTGCCGTTAGCACACTTCGATTGCGTTGAAGTTTCTCACTTTGCGCGCCCCCTGGTTTTAAGCAGTTCTGTCCAAATATCATTCCGTTAGTTGGAAACCCGAATGATCAGGGCCAAGATTTTCTGTTTTCCCCATGCATCGTTTTTCATCTTGTTGCTTGGATAGAATGCGAAGAAAAACGTTTGTCACTTGCGTAGATATTCTGGTGTCTCTAGCGGTGATAAGCTGCTAACGTTGCTATAGACCAAGCTCACTTCCAGGCTAAATCTAGGGTAACAACCAAAAATCGACTAGTATCTACAATGGGTTTATTATCATGCGGCGTGAGGTGAACTCCAGATATATCTAGGCATGGAATCGTTAACCTGGCAATTCCGGAAATTTAAAGAATGAACGGGTAGTAAGATTGAATTCACTAGATAATAGCAACGTTGTGAGCTGCCGGATTTTTGAATTTTGATAATGTGGCAGGCACTGGCATGGCAACTGTATTTATACTAATAGACGTCGTTATATGCGGGGTTTTCTCTTCGCCTTTTATAATTTTGGCGTGTTAAATTCATGGAAATAATCACTGCCACCGCGAACGGTTGTACCACAGCGTACTACCCTGTTTTGGCAAAATTAGTGAATGGCGGTAGGTCGATGAATAGCGACCTGAAAACGGAGGATTGTTTGACATGGAATAAAAGCAAACTCTATACATCTCGAATACCGCCGACAACTTTGAAGGTACTGAATGCAAAGAAAGAACTATGACTGGAAGAATAACTGAGACAAAGTACAACAACGAGAGAAGGGATATTTCGCGGAAGTGCATGGATGGATTGACTGACACTGGGAATCAAATAATGTATTAACACTCTGGTGTTGTTTGGAAGTGCAGTGATGGATTCACACGACAGATGGAAGAGAAATTATGACCTATGTACAATTTTCTATTTGTGTGCAATTTGGGTTTGTTGAGAATGCCTTAAGTCTACCGATAAGGTGTCACATCTGAGTCCAAACAAATGAAAAAAACTGAGCGAATTCCTCCTGTATGGTGACGACAGTGAGGCATGAAATTTATGTTTGCTAACAGCAGCGCAAGCATTTCGACGAACGAGAGAAGCGGTAAATATAGCTGCAAAGCAGAAGATAATTTTTTAAATCCTAATGTTGAATCATACTGAATGTTCTATGAATTGTCTCGCAGACCTATGGACTAGCAATGAATGTCTCCGTCTGTGCTGGCATAATTATATAAATGCGGGTCGGGTAGAGAACTGTTTTAGGAAATTTTTTGCCCATAATCACCAACCTACAGGAGGGCGGGCAGCACAGGATCGATTGGCCCATTCTAACACATCTGTGTCACAGTAACGCCTTCGGACAAAAAAGGTTCAACATATATGCATTTTATTGTCATGAGGCGATATGCTTTCTCTCAAAACTATTTCCTGATTGCTCATTAGCAACTTCGCTAGGTGTTTGCCGTGACTTACTTGATCCAATTAAATTAGGTTCATAGGGTCCTCCATCAGCACCGCCATCTGGGTCATCCATTGTTCTTATCGGTGATTTGTGTCCCGGTATTTCGTTTTGTAAGTTTTTCATAGATTTATCAGTAATCTTTGTCAAATTTTGGCGTAAAGGGATCTTCGCAGAAGATATTTTGGTTAACTTTTTTGCTGTTTTTTATTTACGCAGGTCGTCAATAGTGGAAGAAACCCCTTTCTTTATATATCCGGTACGTTGAGTCGAGACCTCCCAAGGTAAATATCGAAGGAGTCAAAAGTTGTGCAATGCCAGGTGCGGTTATATCTTGATTCTGATAATGAATTCATATTGGGGCGTGTTTATTGTTAAGTAAGCCTCCAATATCTGTTTAGCAACATGATCTCGTTTCACTGTTTAGCAATTAGAACGCTGCTATAATATAAAGACACATTATGCATTCTTCAAATAAGTGATTGAAAACTTTCAGCTGCTAATGCATACCGCGCACCACAGGTATTATAACGGACCATTAATTATTTCTATTATTGCATTAATCTGGACGCACTTTCTTCATCTGCGACATGAATTAGTTGCAAAATAACCGGACAAGAGATTTGAAAAAAGAACTCAGTGCCTTACAGTGCTGTTTGTGAGGAGGCTACGCTGTCTAGACGCTCATCCCCGTCGTTAGCTATGAGCCGAGTTTGGCCAACCCAATGAGGGGCTGTTTTTTGTGTTCTAAAACTAATTCCTAGATGATTGACCAGCCACCAACATTAATTTCAATCCGGCCTTATAAGGAGGGGCAACGTCTAGCTGTTGCAGGTTACCTTCACATGCTACACATTCGTCATTAGTGACATATGAACCAAATACCGGCGATCTCTCTCTCGCCTGTAGTGCCAGCGGTGCACAGCGAGACGCGGTTGGTAACTGACGGTGTACCGTTTCAGGATATGCAACTTTATTGCATCCAATCGTGTGGGCTCTCATAGAGAAAATAATTACGGAGCACCATGTGGCCAGCGGCAGTCAAGAAACCACAGGTTCTCTGTCGAATTGCTTTCGAACTACTTCCATCCGTTTCAGACTGACGGCAGTGTATTGGCGGCGAATTTTGGAATCCATGTGCCGAATGTTTGTCGGGATCCTAGGACGGTGCCTAGAGCGCCTGGAACAAGTCCAATTGCTGAACTGTCGAATGGACAGTAAGTTCACATTGGTCTGGAAGGCACCATTCGATGACAGCTTTCTAATACGAGTCCACTGCCGGATGCCGTGCCAGTGATACGCAAATGTGACGGCTCGACGGTTTTCCGGCCACCAAGTTGCAGTATTGCCCATACTTGAAAGGGTCATATGGCCATGTCTGATTGCCCAGATTCATTTACGACGGCTGTCAACGCCGGAAAGTCGGTGATAGTGGTTTATGTGGATATGACCAAAGCTTTCCACAGAGTATCCCATCGTGGGCTGATAAAAACGATCAAATCCTATGGGTTCACCGATCCTACACTATCATGAGTCACGCCATACCTTTCATCCAGAAATCTGGTAGTGAAACTAAATTGTTTCAACTCCCAATCCAGACCAGTAACTAGTGATGTAATTCAAGGCAGTGTGCTTATTCCCCTGCTGTTTCTTTTGTAGGTAAATGATTTCTTCAACGTTTTCCGGAACGGTTTTCCCATTTTATTTGCCGTTGATATCAAAATCACTTACTTTCCAGCCTGAGGCTCTGGCTTCCATTGTCGCCGAAATAACTCAAGACCTTTTTTCCCTCAATACTTGGGCAAAGGAATGGACAGTGAAGTTCTCAACCGAAAAATTCTGTCCTGTGCCACAAGTGCACCTTATCCACCGAGGGCCTTATAATAGGTAGTCAAATCATCCCCATAAGCAACAAGGTTCGTCACTTGGGTTTAAACTGCTCTTGCAGCTTCAACTTTTCGGAGCACGCACTTATTCCAGTTTTGAAAGCAAACAAAATATTTGGGTTGCTACATAGGACTTTTGAGCTGAACGACAATAAACTAAACCTCTTCAAAACACGTCCGATCCATTCTACCGTATTGTTCTCTAATCTGCTGCAGCATGAGACAGTGCGACATGCTCACAAACGAAAGCGTTTAGCCTGTGTCTACGAAGGGGCTAGTAGGCATTTCGTCAAAGTTACAAGGAAAGGCGTTCAATACTGAATCTCGAACCTCTATGGCTTCGGCGTGCAAAAGCAAAATTTTCTTCAGTTACATTTCAGCCCATCAGTTCAGGAATCAAACTCTTTACTCCCTTCGAAACACAAAGCTCGTCGTCGCACATTAAATGGCATAAACAACCATCAGAGCAAACTTTTTACTGTGAAATATTGCCTCTTGTGAAACTCATTGCCTCAACAGTTGCGTCTCCTATCGTCATCAAACATCGTCATCAAAACGAAGTCCGCAGACTGCTGGCTGTTCAAACCCTTATTCGTATGTACAACCCTATCTTTTGGAGACTCGGGCATACGAAGTTGGTTTAAGATTTTAAAATGCCACGGTAAAGCCTTCAAAACTTGGACCTCAGCCATCAACACTAAATAATACTAGGGTCCGTGGTAGCAGAAGGGTGCTGGATTCTATTTCAACTAAAACCGCGATTAACCCTTTTATATAGGTCTTCTCGCCCCTGGCTTCTTTCCCCATAGATTTCTCTGCCCCTTATTTACTATGCCAGCACAAAGGCTTCTGTCATTATGCTGGGTATTGCCGAAACTAGTTTCTCCCTTCATAGACATTCCATCAGAGAACACACTCTGGGTTCCCTTTACTATTCCGACCCACTGATCTTGATCTCCAGTAATCCGCCAACTCAAAACAAGGCACACTCACTTCGCTCAAGTACTCAACCTAGTTTCATTAAAAAATCTCTCCACGTCACACAGACGATCTGATTTGCTTATGCAACCCACAAGTTCACATTAGTAAGTTTCAAGCGGCATTGGTAATGAAAGCAAGACACGGCGTTGACGATGACGGATGCCTACATACAGGTCTGTGTTTCACGGCATAAACCACCATGCTCCGTGTGCTTGCTTATCCCCATTTTTGCCCTCTTTAGTCCGTGCACACAAAAACCGAAATGTCTGCGACGGGTTTGCTTCAGCGTCTGCGAACGTGGGGAAAACAGACCAACCCCAGAAGTTTCGAAAAGGTGCATCTCACGAGGAAAATAGGGCCAGGCGGAAGAACTATGAAAATACCCATATGGACTCAACCATTCTTCTGTTAGAAAAAAGAAAACGTCTCTGCTGGATCGGGCTGAGCCCATCAACCAAAGCACACTCGGGCTGCGAAGGAATGGGCCACCTTCTACAAAGGATATGTATGCCATCAGCCCAGACCTGACCCTGGGAAAGGGGAAACCCCACATTACCCTTGTTCGGCAGATAATCATTTGGCTGCTGTGTTGGAGGGTCTGGGGAAGTAGTGCATCGGACTGTCCACTTATGGTTCACCATCCACATCCCTATTTTTCAACATACCCCTCCCACCCGCGCACCTGGTACGTATGCTGACGTCTGTAACAACTGCCGTCTTTCTTCTTTCTTAGTTATTCATGCAAGCTGACTGAAACTACTATGTGGTACAAGTTGTTGTCGCCCAGTTCAAACATCACTGATTCTAATGTTCTCACGCTCCTCCCTTCTTCTTCGTTGTACGATTTCTCGTGGCAAGTCCTGTCCTAGCATCCAGCCCACGCTGCCATCCGCAGCCCATTCAGTTGTGCCCTTTCCTGGAAATTAGAAGTGGTGGAATAATTTGTGGTTTGCCACTGTTGCTTCCTAGCCAAATTTTGCGCTGGCGATACGCTTTTTTGATGCGGTCAAACATGGATTGACTCGCAGTGCGCGACTCATAGTCAGCCCCAGATAGTTTTGGCGGGGGGTTATTTAGAAGTGATTTAAAAGCTGAAAAACTCCATTTTAGTTTATGACATTGCTGGTTATGTTTGTGAGAGCCCAAATACACTGTACGTTCACGAATGGACTTCTGATTTCCGTGTGTCCAACTTGTGCAAATTTGATTTTGTCTCGCGCATGCCTCTCGGATTTCGAGAAATATACACGTTATTATTATTATGATTATTATTACACCAGTGTTTACCGTCGGATTCTCTGACGATGACCACAGTAGCGGGTACACTTGAAGTGGTCTGCACTAGAATGTTTGTGGTGTTTGTTGATGTTATTAGGCGGTGCACTATGTTGGAAGTCCCATTCAATGCTTCCGTGCTGGTTAGTTGGCCAGGGTCGTTCTCGTGAAAACGGGAAATGTAGCCCAGCGGATTATTTTTTCTGTCACTTATTTTTCTTGTCTGTTTGTTGCAATTAAATTATTAATTGGCGTATGCACAAGCTTCGTCAACCAAACAAGTAGATCTTTAGCCGTGTCCGCAGAATCGCGCCGTACGTGGGCCTGCTGTCGTTCAGGCTGCAGGCTCCAACATAGGCTGGCGGTGGGATCTGTGTCGGATAGTGAAGCCACTGGGCTATGTTGATGGAGCTGCCCCGTCATCCAACTCAGTGACCTCACGATAATGGATGAATATAACCGTGCTTGCCGTTTCTTTTAGCGGCGATCGATTCTCCTCATCATGCTAAAGGATTTCTTGCACTGCCAATGTACTTATGTTCTAAGGCTATTCACATGTTCAAGAACATGGTCGCACTTCGGCAACCCTGCGGGTAGGTAAAGTGATTGCGATTTCACACGTGCTAAATGTACTAGCTTGCGATGCACATCTGAGGTTAAATGTTGAAAGTGGGAGACGGCGTTATCGTCATCCATTCCACTTGGAACAAAAAAATATTCGGGTAGGCGTAGGATACTGTCTTAAGCAAATTAAGCAATCGTCGCTCCGATGTCAAAGCGAATTGCAGGTGGGAGAGCCTTCACCCAGTTGGCACTGTTAAAAGCGACGAATGGTTAAATCTGCCGTTGAAAACGCTCTACCATGGCCATTTCGACAGGATGATAGACAGCGGTAAGCAAGCGATGACGGTCCAAAAGGGTTATATCTAAACAGCAGGGATTCAAAAGCCATTCCACGATCGGAGATCATCGGATGCTCTATCGAGAGTGAGAGAGCCTCCGACTTCTAATGGGCATGTGAAAAATAATCCGAATATTTGCAAACCGAACAGCCGGGTTCTGTTCACCCCAGACTGCTAGCCCTGAATGCGTGTCGGCTGACTTGGGAACGTCTCTTTGTATACTGGGTGAAGCAAATCATTCATCGATAAATGGTTTCCTGCTTCGTTATGGGGGTGGTAAAAAGGCCGTTTAGCGAATTCGTGTCGGGAAATATAAATCAATATTTTGCAGCCAAAGGAAGCTCCACATGAACAAACAAAGTATTCCAATAAAGGTTTGCCACATTTAATTCGGAGCGTTAAGCCGCAGCTAGCGCCCCTCAGTCTATCGCTTATGGCCGACTGGAAGTGGCAAGCGCACAAAAAGAGGTATCGACCACGAAGTTTGCGGTTCCATAAACGTGTCCAATATAAATAGAAAACCATGCAAATATACCTGAATGCCCCAGGTAACTTGGAGAAGTTTCGCCACACCGCCTATGAAAGCAAAAACGAGGGGCTTATTATGTTTAAGGACAGTGAACTGCTAACCTTCTGGATGTGGTTCACTATGCTGCATGCATTCAGCAGGTTCCGACCGAATGTCGCAGTTCAACTGGCAGTATCCCGGAGGAAAAGAAGGCAATTGTGTGCTGCTGTCAGCCGGAGCACTGATGAAGCGCACATCTTGTGGTCTTTTCCGAAGCGTCATTGGCTATACCTAGGCAGGCTGCCGAATCAAAATAAGGTAGACGTAGTGGTAGGAAAACGATATCGGCTATCAAAATGGTTAAATCAACCATCGGCCGAAAGCGAAGCGAGCAACGGGAACAAGCTAATTGTTTCCATCTCCTCTGGTGGAGGATGCATTTTGAATGGATCTTGTTATCCAAAATTTTTCCGCAACAACCACCTGCATGACAATGGCTCTTTTCTTGGGAAGTAGATTCTCCCAGCTACATTATGACGAGGATCGCAGGACTCATTACTGGTACACCCAACCCTCTAATTTGGTTCTCCAACATAACAACACTATTGATCGTTCAAGATTCTGTCACCTCAGTCTAGTCAACCCACAAGACTCCACGATTACTCCCTTTGCCTTCACCCAAGTCTAACGCAGCCCCAACAACTTCAATTCCCAAGATGCGCATGCACGCAGTACTATCACATCATCCTGATAGAGAAAACAACAGAACTACTGATCTCGTCTCATCCGGAAATGACCATTTCAATACGTGCTGCTCTCCACCGAATAAAGCCAAGCCATCATAAGGCAGAATTTATTCTGTGAGATCTTCTTTTTCGTAGAACTCCGATGTAATTTTATTACCACATATGGTGTCCGAATCTTCTGTTGTTGTTTGTTGCTTCCTGAAAGGATGCCAATCCCTTCCCAACCCCCATTGCTAGAGGCTTATTGGTGAGTTTCTTGCCCACCTGATTTGTTCAAATTCTGCTACAACCACCGGTCAATCAAACACTGGAACATTAAAATTCCTTATGACTATCACTTCCAGGTGAATATCAGGGAATACTTATTACATACAACTATCTCTGCTCTCTATGGAAGGCTTGTTATAGATGGACTGCGTTCTTGACTCGATCCATTTACACTGAACTCTCTATCATCCTTTAAAACTGTAGTCGGCGACCTCAATCCTCCAAATGTGTTCTGGTTTTCACTCTCGGTACACAATGCCCCTGAAAATTCATCTTGTCTGAGAGCCTTGGCAATTGCTGGCAGCATCTTTGGGGGCCTACGCAAGGTGCAGACATTCCCTAGAAGTTATTACCCTCAGTATCGATGGACTCAATACTGACGTACTAGGAAACACCAAGAAGTTCGAACAGAAATTCGTATTATTCGGCTTTGTGTCGCTCCGAACAACCAACCCGATATCAGAACCCCCGCTAGGCTACTCTCCCAGGGCCAACTAGGCATCAACGTCAACCACAGTTTGCTCTCTGAACTTCGAAAACCCCCTTACCGAAAGTCCAAAGTAGCAGCTGACCATATAATAATAATACTTTATATTTCTCGATTTGCGAGAGGCATGCGCAAGGCATAATCAAATTTTTACAAGGACGATGCACAGGAAATGTAGATGATAGAAGTCGAATGGGATAAGGGGATGGGAGCAATATTGAGTTATTACAGCTAAGTGGAAGGTGAAATGAGATACCGCAAAGCAATAGAGGAAGTATAAGTATGCCAGTGAATAGCAAAACAAGTAGAAGACTCAATTTTTAAGACCGAAAAAGTGTTTCCTGGGACTGTTTGCAAGCGGCGAACTGAGTCATTTCGTGTCCAATTGCACTTAATGTGCTCATTGCTGGCGCACAACGTGGACGGAGCCCAACGGTGGAAATTTATATACGGCTAGAGACACCAAACTTCGGGAGCGTTACGTAATGGACGGAAACGTTAGCCTGAAGAGACGACAAGCAGTAGTAATGTGGTACTTGAATGGAAGTGGTGAAAACGAGGCGGAACGTCAGGCAAGTTGGATGAGAAGCGTAGTTGACAACAAATGGCCAAAAAAATGCTGAGAGCGGAAAAAGATTGTCTCAAAGTATCTGGAGGAAATTTGTGAAGCTTTGGATACGGAACTCCAAGGATAGGGATAATATCTACATACAGATGGTGGTAAGCTGTACCAAGATGCGCGTCAGATAAGAGAAATTGTGTATTAACAATCCTTAAATACACTAGCCAAGAATGGCTTTTATGCTGTCATTTTTGTTGTCGCAGCATTTGATGTTTTTCGGCAGTGGGGGTGGGGAATATGAGGTGCGCAAGCCGTTCCGGAGACAGCAGCAATCACGGTTTTAATCGATCGCAGAAATGCGATATCCAGTGCGACAATCCGTGTAGTTACCGTTGACCGGGCCAGCACTCGAGCGCCAGTCCTAGCCAACAGGAATGATGGAGCAGCAGATTTGGAATCACCAGTACGAGGACAGAAGCGTTAGCGGCGCGTTTGCTGCGGATGCGACATCTGAAACGCAAGAGAGAAGCAGTCTGGCTTGGGTGCCAGCTTGGGGTTATGGTGATTATTGGATCGCGACAACATACCTACACCATAGTGCATCTATTCCGTAAAGTGTGGTAACT
>LUCM01008791.1:11389-22395 GCA_008360955.1 Fasciolopsis buskii | reverse complement strand
GAGTCCATCCTTCAGCGTGCGTTTGAGAAACAAAATTGAGCAGGGTAGGTAAAGCGGATAAAGAGGACCAACAAATTTTAGGAGAATTGAAGTCACCTGCAATTATCTTACGGCTCTAGGGGGACCAGAAAAATAAATGAAGGCTTGGGTTAGACGAGAAATATCAGAACTATTCGAGTTTGGTGGTCGGTATACACACCCTATGTGGATTGGGAGCCCGGGTAATTGCACCAGAAGCCAAATGGTGTCAGGGATAAAATCAAGAAGTGGATGATGGAAAACGGAAGCTTTGTTTGGCTGCTTCACGTAGGCTGGGCAACCACCTCTTCTGCCATTTGATCTATTTGTTTGGAAGGGCGTATAACCCGCCAGTGAAAACGTCGGAGTGGAGCTGTGGTCTGTTAGCCAAGTCTCTGTTACCAATATAATGTCGTAAGAGTTTTTAGCTGCTAACAGCCTCAGCTCCCTCACTTTATGAGTCAGTGAGCGGTAGTTCAGCAGGCGTACGGAAACTTCACTGGAACATTTAAGTCCACGTGATATCCAAGAGGTGGTTTCGGCGGGGGTGGAATAATCAAAGGAATGCATTAGAGGTTCGGAAAGTGCATAGCTGTGATAAGGGAGTAAATTCAGCAGAGTTAGGTATACTGGTCGGCGAAGGACTGTCTTTGTCAATGGATTTGTGGGCTGAAAACAAAGGTGATAGAAGAAACTTGGGAGTTGATGAGCCGAATATTGGAGGATGCCAGTGTGGGGGATGTGGTATCATTGGGAGTGGGACAGTGTTAGGTGGCCAAATTGTTACCTTGTCACGGCGGGACCGGCAATCTGGGGGGTTAGTGGGGAGGGGGCTTTGTAAAATGCCGGAGGAAAAGCCGGTCGGCAGGCATGCGCATGAATTTCGGGGATGGGCGTTACTTTTGGAACTCGCGGGAGTCGGAAGGGCAGTGCTTTCTAGCTGAGGCAATTGGGGTAAGCGCTGGACATGAGTGGGTTGGTAAAGGGGTCTCATGTTGGGTTGTGGCTCAATGGGCGAAATACAGTTATCAAAGTTTGCCAGGTAACCTGGGAGGATCCAGGGTAAATCGTGCAAAATTTTGAGGTTACTGGTAGTTGAGGTGAGGAGTTCGGCGTGCAGTAGTAGGAAAGAGGCATTGGAGTGGTGGAAATGCATCTAAATAGGGTTTACTGGTAAGTGGATAGAGGTAGGGATGATAAACAGCAGGCCCTAAATAAGGAGGGGCATTAGTGTCATGCTGGAGTTTGGCAACTGTGTTACAAAAGGATGGTGAAGGCATGAATACAGTGGGCCAATCAACTCGTGATTGTAGGCGGCGGTTAGCAGGCCTTCGTGAGTTTGTGAACCCTCCGGTTTGGCAGAGCTCATTGCGGAACGGCTTGCTCGAGTTGGGTCTGCCGAGAGTGCCAGACAATCGAGGTGTATAGACAGGTTGACCTACTGAATTAACAGGACGGCTAATAAAGTGCGGGGTTTTGTGGTTAGTTGAATAGGTCACAGGTATGCGCTTCCTGTGGAATTCATCCGATTTTGGTTGAGTGCCATGTAACAGTTTTTCTTCCTGCTTCACTGGCCCCATTCTGCGTGAAGGTCAACTCCCCTAGTCCTGACGTCATTGGCCCATTGCCATGGAGAGCGGAACCACTGCACTCTCAAAATGGGTTTCACCTAACCAGTGACGTTTTTACCTTGCCCGTCCGCTGGCTAAATAAGGCCCCGATTCTGAACAAGAAAAATCGCCTAATACACCAAGAGATGAATGCCTTCCACCGGCGAAATAAACAAGGAAGCATTGCCAAAATGCTCTCGACGTCGTCCGCTTACACAAATAAAGAGCTATTGAAATTCGCGACTAGCGGACTGCCAAGAGCAAAAGCTTAAGAGACAAAGCGTGTTTATTTGAATACCACTTTTATTTTCATTTCCCGCTCAAAACAACATTCCTCCCTACCTCCAAACCCCCAACTCCACAGATTCTGCCATCGATCCGCTTAGGTCCTCATTAGCAAACTCATCGCCGCGAAAAATCCCACCTCCACCGCTAGCTTCCCTCCTCCTGATGATTGAAGTTATCCCTTTTTGAACCTGTTCTCTGCACTGCGCTCTCTACTTAGTATAGAATTCCCGCCGCCATTCCCTTAGACAGGATATTTGAAACGGAAATTCGTCGATCACTCAACCACTTCCCCAGAAATTGCAAGGTCATGGTTAGGATAGCCTAGTCGGAAGTACAACACTATAATCTTTCAAACAATCTGCTCCACGGACGCCGGCATGACTTCATGAAATCGCAATCCGGCACCAATTGCTTATTTGACTTTCTTGACGAGTGCACTTCGTCCTGCAATAAGGACAGCCAAAACTTTTTATCCTAAATGGAAACATGGAAGTCTTTCGTTCGCACACTCCATACTTATTTTATCTACAAATTTCGCTCCAGTTGGATCGCGGATTCTCTTCCTTCCTAAATGGGTAACTACCTAACGGACTTCTGTCGGTTAATTAAGGTCAGTGATAATCCTTGAGAACTTTGTTCGACAACTAGTAACATTATTCAACTTGGCAGTCTAGGAACGTTGCCCTTTCTCATGAAAGCAAACAACCTATTTGCCTCAGCATGCCATTTCACTCCATTCCTCTTTGTTGGCGATATTTAGGCACCCTACACATTTTATACTCTTGATCCACCATCCGGATCCACCATATGCAAGTTGACCTGTTTTCTCCCAGCCGAAGATTGCTATCAGGTTCCACATAATGTTCTGCTCCTGAGCGCTGCGCCTTCAAACTTGACAGTCACACAATCATATCAGAAAGATAGTAGAAAACCTCGGTTTACACTGACTTCCAATAACAATGAGTTGGACCGTAGCAAATAATTAATCTACTACCTCGCTTTTTCAAATCAAAATTTGCATGCTTCAGATTTAGATAATCTATGTTGAACTCCTTGAATTTTACAATCTTGTTACCTCCAGTAAGCCGGTTATGGCCGTAGTCTTTATCGAAAATATTCGTCTCTTGTCTAGCAGACTACTGGTAAGGGTAACCTCTCTCCTCTTTTAACATGACTGGTGCGAATAATTCCAATTGTACCCTGTGTGGCTTTGTTGAGTCGAACATAGTTTGTTCTCTCACTAAGCAGCGATGGGCCACTTAGCAACCAACACCCCCAGAATAAATTCTACGGAAATATTTTCTGGCTCATTTTGGCATAGGGCTTTCCCCCCAAATGTGTACTACATAGTATCATCCCTCAGGATTGCAGTTTTTCGTCCGATTTACAGCAGAGGAAGGGACTGGCTACCAATCCACACTTGTTCGCCTTACTCCTTAATCAAGCGCCAGCGAGCAGACAAATTCGTCATGGCCCAAAATCCATGAAATCGAACAATATTTTACCAGCACTTAGCGAACTGATGGTCAATGTCTAATCCAGCATCGTCCTGAATGGTATTTGTAAGTTATTCCCTTTCTCGGACTATGTATTTTATGGTTAAGTTTATCGTTGCGCTTACTGCCCTCACCGTCTGATCTCCGACAGATTCCTCCTCACAGTTAAAACCCTCATTATGCTCTGGATGCTCAAAACTGATAGCTTGGGATTCCAAAGCTCTGGGAGAGTGTTGGTTCTTTTACTCGGCCCCTCGTTACCTATGGCATTTTCCTGGATGCGGCAAGTCTGAGAGAATGGACTTAACATGCTACATTTTGCATTCGGCATAATGGCAGTCTGGACTTCATTTTCTCGACCACGAAAGTCACAGTTGAGAGCAACGTCCCGGGATGTGATACACTTTTGATGACTGGCATAACTCAGTCACTCGAACCTTTTGAGAGACAGCATGCCAAGATTGGACGTTTCATCAAACCTGCTGGAACAATGCCAGTACTGGTTCGCTCGCAAAACTTGGACATCTTTCTTCTTAGGACTAGCTTGCAGCTAGCAGACGGCTGGCCATTCACCGTTTACTCCAAAACTGTGTCCACCGGCTGGTTCCAATCAGAATAAACTCACTCGAAGGCAATCAAAGCTCTATAATCTGCGAGAATAAATTAATAAAACAAGAAAATTCTTACTGCGGTTCCAGTTGAACCGCGCCTTATGCACCATAAAACAATACTGTAGTCGCCTTCCTAATTGACAGGACCCCAATAGCAAGTGAAATAAATCAGAAGCTTTGGCAAAGCTGACGAAAAGAGAGGCTTCGTAACTCTCTACCCAAAGCCCTCTCAGCCTCTAGGTCAGCAATCATCTGCAGGACCCTAAGGACATGACCGAATAAGTTAACCCATATTTGGCGGCTTCAGTGACTAATGTTAACACATTTATCACTATAATTGCTGTAACATCTAGATTGGTTGAAAATTCCTTCCCCTAATTCTGTTCAATACTCTCCCAACATTAAACTATTCCTGCGACAATCGCTCACAGTGACACTAGTTTTGGTCGCTGTGTACTTTAGCTCTATGTATTTACCCTTCTTTTTTGCCTCCGTGCAGTCTATCTGAAATCATTTTAAGGGCATCTGGTGCAGTCACAGGTCACTTGGCTTGGACGAATTGTTTTTGCGCAGCTCATTATCGTTTTATTGCTCACGTCCATCTACATTGATTTTTAACTGTAGCCCGTTGGACCTGGTCAGGCGTGCTTGAACCACGGGACAGGTAATCCCAATTTGTTCCCCCCATCGAACGTTCATGCTGGCGCAGGTTTCTCTATTTATGGCTAGTTCTTGGCCGGTTGGTGACTGAGGCTCACTGTCAAGGGTGTTATTGCTGAGCACATAACATTTATCTTATGAATAGTACCGTAAAATTTGCACAGCAATCTTATTCTTTCTTGTGCACTGCGTCAATTTGACGATTTAAAAGTGTTCAGGTTCCCGCAACGCTTCCCATGCTCTCAACGATTCGAAATGGGACCCTCTTCCTCCCTGCTTACGATGTACAAATTATCTTCATTTTAGACACATTGCCTTAGATTAAACGCTTCAGAAACTATCAGTTGATTTACTTCCACTCAATTCTTGGAGAATAAACAGTTCAGTGATGTTTTCACTCGGAAGGAAATTTATTTTCCTTTTTTAGTATCTATTTTCACCCAAAATCTTCAGCCTATTCCCACTGAATCTGAGGTGCGCGACTTGGGGTAACATTATTCTTTTGCTTTCTACTTTTCGGAACTTATTAGCTTGGAAGTGATAAAATTAATTAAGCTTATTGGATTGATACATAGAAATTTTCAATTACTAGTTGGAAATCCGGGCATTTATGTGGCCCATGCTAGATCGCTGCTGGAATATGATGCTATTCTGCACCCATATGCGCCAGCGCTACAAAATAGCTGCTGAGAACGTCCGAATATCCTTTACTAAGCTACTATTCGGGAGCACCCCGAAACCCAGTTATCGGCAGAGGCGGATCTTGTAAATTTCGGCCCACGTCAGTTTTGGAGACTGAAATTAAATGTCAGGTTTTAATTATGCAAAATCCTGAGCCAAAAAAGAGGTTTCTATTGTTGGCGGAATCTACTGCCGCTGGAATTTCACCAAGAAACGTCAGGTACACTGCCGTCGGCCTATTTTTGAGAAAACATACTGTCCTCATTCTTTGCTGTCAAGCCCTCACGCATGATGAATAAGCTTTCACCCTAGACGCGCACAAATGCAAACCCTCCATCATTCAAAAAACCATTAATTAGCACCGTCAACACCTACCATAAAGTCCGCAAAAGCAATCCACAAATATCTCTGAACCAAGCGTACTGGGTTGGTTGGATATCCCGAACGAAATCAGTATTCCTCCGCACGCTCTGCTTCTGTCCCATGGAACATTTTAGGCGCATCCCTCGTCCAATGATCCGTGTAATGGGTAGCCAATAACTTTTTTCCCATTTGTCTTTTACACAGCAGTAACACCATTTTAAGGCAGAAGGGGTAATGCCCCCACCATCCTGGTTTTTCTCCTCCAGCTTCACGTAATCCTCCAGTCCTATTTACGCCCTTTATTATATGCAACAGCACAGTTGAGTAGAACAACCCTTCGACTTCATTCATCCTACTGTGAACCGTGCCCATATCCCTGCATCATAGGCGTTGACAGCCACTCAGCTCCAATATGCCTCTTCCCCCTCCTCACCTCAACTAGCGGCTCTAAAGTTTCACATCGTCATTTTTGGCTTACCGCTTGGACCTTCTAACAACGTTCGTGTGTGTTTACTGCGCTGCCCATGACTCTTCACCTACCACCTTATCAAAGCACGATGTTTTACCTCCCTTATTCGGCCCTAGTAATATAAACTCCATCAGTTCCGATGGTCTACTTGATGTATCAAATGGGGTAGTCAAAACGTTGTAGCCATCTCCATGTTCTCTTAATCTGCATTGACCCAGTGCCCCTTCCCCCTCATAACCAGTCCCACCTAGGTTATCTCAAACGCTTTTGTCCGTTCACAACAGTGACCAAAATATTAAGCTGTTTTCTGCAGCACCATAAACCGGCTTTCTCCCATCCGCAGCACAAATCATTTTCCAATGAGGTCAGAAACCCATAAGATGGATGATATCCTACCCGTACATTATCAGCAGATCACGGATGTCTCATTGTACTGCTTTTAATGACGACCACCTTAATAAATACGATGCTACACTGAGCAGCCTGGGATCTGATCCCCCTATGGAAAATGATGGGAACCAGTAAATTCTGTTGTCGGTGGGGTTCCAGGCTATCTCTGTCCCTTCCTTCCATCTTACGAGACGTCCGCAGGCTTGAGCATTGTCAAAGATGCCCCGTTTTGAAATTTTCTGCCAGGATTTTTGTCAGGATGGCAGTCGCCCACTGAGCCCACTCGGCTACTTGCTGTACTCCGATCCATCACCCAAGGCGTATCAACAAGGTTATAGCGCTGAAGCATGATACAAACGCTCCTCGCCTAAGAAGTTCGTGCTTTTCCAGCAGGATTGCGGTTCCGACAACACTTGTGTGCACCAGCCTCCGTAAACGTTTTTCCAAAAGGACGCAAAATCGGCCACATATATCGTACAATTAAGCGCGCCCTTTCCTAATTTCATCAGTTTTTATTCATCGTGGTTAACCCCGTCCTCTGGTTTTGCCACGCGTTTCATTTAATTATCGGTAAAAGACAAATATGGGAACATTTACTAGTATATCAAGCAAATCTGGTTTTCAACACATTCTTTCCGCTGTCAAATCCTTCCTCAAAGTTTCTTTATCCCGTATTTGGCAAACTTCTCCTCTGCTGCATTTCCACTACCTTCTCTTTCATATTTCTTCTATATCCTTTGCCTTCATAAACACCCAATCTCAAATTACGGAGCCTGCAATGGGACGTGCCTTTGAAACACTCCGCAACAACGCATTCAGACCAGGTGGGTTAATTCCATGTGTATGAATATCTGCAATACTTTCATTCCGTTTTCAAATGGCCGCAAAAACAGCTAAGTCCTAGCCCCTGAAGTCCTGCACTGTTTACCGATCCATTCCACCAGATTTCAAATTACAGTCCAGTTTACTACGAAATTATCACGTAGTATTGACATATCTTTCAACCGTCCCAATAGTCCTCACTTTGTATCCGCAGCTGCTTTTCACCCCGCGATCAAACAAACGTTGAAGGCCCAAGCCACCGGTGCGGCAAAATGGCCTTGACATCGAAAGTTTCGCATCATGAACGCCAATATGCATGACTGTCCACATTTGAGTCCGCAGAACCATCACATTACTTCCTTTTTTCAAACATTATTGGACCCAGCAATTAAAAGACGATTTTAGGTCGTTTACTTTATTTTAGCTTAAGATCTTTAACCCTGCCCTTTCCTCGGCGAAACCTGGGAAATAAACGAGCATTTCACGTTTATTGCCCTCTAAATTATCTTTCGTTTGCCGCTATTAAATTGCCATGCTAAATGGTCTGTGAGCTGCTTCTGCGGTGGCCATATGATTTAGGTCTTCTCTCTTTCGGTCCTCACCACATTCCATTGAATGATCAGCGCTCAGACTGCACTTTCCTTTTCAGCACACTGTTCTAGAGAAACTATTGAGCAAAAACCAGTCAGTCCAGGTTTGGTAGCTGGCATCGGGACAGAGTCCGGCTGGCACGTCTCCAGAATAAATTTCTAACTGAACCCGTTTTGAGTCGCTCCAGGATTTTTATTCAAAATTGTGAAATTATTGCTTATGATACGAAAGCCTAGAAACGATTTTCATACACTAGTATGCCTATATCCATTTTTGACGTTCTTCAATTAATTTATTTACCTCTGCTACTCCCTTTCATCCCGGGCACAGCCAGGTCCACAGCTTTTGGCAGCTCACATCAGGTGATCAGCTATTTAGCAGCGAATTGCAGGTGCAGCTAAATCGGCGGACCACATACCTTTGGTTCACCTAGTAAAGGTGTTTTCTGTTTAACTCTCCGGCACACGATTAGTCCCGCCTACTAGCACTGCATGGTTAGTGTACCGTCAGTTCATTCCCCAAGAAGCATGACGGATCCGGCCGGGATCCTGCCAGGTGGTACTCCGGAAAAAATCCGGCGAAAGTTCCGTGAAATCGGAAAAATCCAGACAATGCATTTCCTATGGTAAACCGTTGAAAATTTTCAAGTAAGCGGCGCGAATTTTGGGAAACCTTTTCCGCGGCGAAACTAAAACCACGGTATATTCGTGAGCAGCGATTTACAGCGATTCTATCGGAGCCGGACGGCATCAATTAACAGAGAACACGAGATGAAAGGATAAAAATAATGTATTAAGACGGAAGGGAAAAGCGGTACCTGGTTCCCAGTGCACCACGTATGTTGAGATGGTTTCTATCCAAGACCTGAAAATGACTGAAGAAAAACACCTTCAGTTGAAACAGATAGTAGGTAAACTGTATTCCCAGACTACCTTATTCAAAGTGATCCTTCATTATAATGAACCATTTAATGGGTCCCATCCCCTAGCCTTGGTATGGCTATGTAAACAACAAAGCTTCCGTGAACAATAACGCGAACATTGGTTGAAGTAAAGGAAGGCACAGTAAGCGTGCATACGCACTCTTTGTACGCAGACTCGGTTTTGAGCATCCGTGCTTGATTATCCTCCACCTTGAATGCCTTTATTGATTTCACGGCTTCCGCTGGGCAGTAAGCAAAAGTTACGAATCAATCTGTCAATAATGTTCCCTGCAAACTGATGGTCACAATCAACACTTTGCCACCAGTTCCGGACCGGTTACACTGCAAACCCAGATTTTCACTAATAGTCGCAGTCGGAGATGGTTTGGTTTACAAGCTTCATTTCTCTTTAGGGGTAAAACGCACTAGTACCCTATGATGCTGCTTTTTCGGTGGAGAATTTCATCATCCAGTCGTTTTCCCAGGGGTTGAGTGACGCTAAGACTTGCAATATGTTACTTATAGTGGACTATAAAGCTTCACGGCGAAAGGCGTACAAAATTTTGATCTCGTCTGCGAAGAGAACGGGGTGCCGTTTCGAATATCATCAAAGACATTATTGACGTACAACAAGGGGAACAGGGGGCCCAGGACACTGTTTTGAATCACACCGCTGGACACTAATCTAGGTTAAGATGTCGAGCCATTTACTTGCACTATCTGCTTTCTAAATGACAGACAAAATGAAAACCACGACAGCATTGCATCACGAATACGGTACGATACCAATTTATTTAGCAACCTAGGGTGGGACGCTCTATCGAACGCTTTTGTCATATCTAAAAGGATAACTATAACTGACCTTCTAGTGCTCAGGGACCCAGTGATAGTGTTCAGGCAGTCAGTCATGCAAGTAACGCAGGATTTCTTACGAAGGAAGCCACGCTGTCCACGGTTGATAAATCTATGTTCCAGAAGGTAGGCTATGAGACTATTCTCAACCAGACTTTCCATGATCCTGGAAATAATAGGGTGTGGCTTATTGGGTAGTAGTTTGCAGGGTCAGCGCATGCCATTCTTCTGAATGGGTATAAACACAGATGTCTTTCACCGTGACGGAAAGGTGCCGCATTAAAGGAAAAAGCTGGAGACATTTGCCGACAACATTGGCATATCGCTCTCACATCTTAAAAAGGCCGCCGTAAGTAATGAATCAGGTCAAGAGTGGAAGCCAATTTCGGATTTGCCAAAATCTGGGCTGAGTTTCTTGAATGAAATACAACTGTTTAGTGCAAATCTGTAGCCAAGCGAGGTTGACGTTCTAAGCACCGTCCTAGGATCCCGACAAACATTCGGCACATGGATTCCAAAATTCGCCGCCAATACACTGCCGTCAGTCTGAAACGGATGGAAGTAGTTCGAAAGCAATTCGACAGAGAACCTGTGGTTTCTTGACTGCCGCGGCGGAATAAACCGTTCCGTGCTACTTCGCATAACTGGCGCAACCACAGGATATATTAGTATACGTGATCCCATTTATTCTTTATGTATTGCAATATACTCTGGACGCACCTTTTCTTATGTCTATCTGACTGACAATAATGGATTATATGATGCAGACCGCATTATACCTGTGTACTAATGAATAAAAAGAACTCATGCCTTACTAGCCTGTTGTGAGGTGTCTACGCTGTATGAGCATTCGCGTTAGAATGTCCGATGTTTGGCCACCCAATGAGGGGGCTGTTTTTTGTGTCTAAACACTTAATTCAGGAGTGGACAGCCACCAACATTAATTTCTAATCTCAGGCCATTCTGAAGTGAGGGGCAACTGTTAGCTGTTGCAGGTTCACCTTCCCATGCCTAACCACTTCCGTCTATTAGTGACATATGAATACCGGGACAAAGGCAGTTTGAGCAAGTATAAAATTTTATTCTCAGGCGCCTGTAGTGCCAGCGGTGCACAGCGAGACGCGGTTGGTAACTGACGGTGTACCGTTTCAGGATATGCAACTTTATTGCATCCAATCGTGTGGGCTCTCATAGAGAAAATAATTACGGAGCCACCATGTGGCCCGCCGCATC
>LUCM01008790.1:0-20290 GCA_008360955.1 Fasciolopsis buskii | reverse complement strand
GTATTCCATAGAACTGTGATGTTTGAGTCATTGGCCTTCATCCTCCTTCCTTGCTGATGTGGTGCAGTTTTTGTAATCGCTGTGTGGTTTCCAGCAATCTGATTTCTATCTGTGTATTGGTGCTCCGGGAACTAATATTGAACAATTCTGTCAGGTGGCTTCGGATTGACACTGACTACTCTGCGCCCACCTCGCAGTGCGACAGCACAGACAATATATTTTCTTGGTCCATCGTACAAGGAAGCAACAAATATATCTTTAATCGTTGTCGGCAAAGTTCGACACATTTGTTTATTGAAATCAGAAACGAATGTGATGAACGCGATTCTCAATCTGGGTCCACATAAATGGGTGAAAACGCCACGGTATGCAGAGCGTGTCACGTTGGAGGAAACTTCACTTTTTAATTTCGCTTATGAGGTATCACAAAGATTGATGAAATAATTCGCGGCAGTTCATTTCAGATGAAAATGCTTGCCCTATTTTAATCTGTGCTTCAAGAATTTTTCCGGATCCATTCTGAATGGCCTACCATTCTGCGAAAAGTTTTATCATGTTGTCCTTGCATGAATATTTTGAGAAAGGCAATATCTGAAGCCGTTGGGAATCATTACATGAAGGACTGGTCGGTGGGCAATCGTGATCTTGAAACTTGGACTGGCATAACCACATGAGGAACAACTAGATGAGAACGAACTGCCGTTTCTTGGCAATGATAGGTCGGAGCGCTAAAGGAATGACAGGCATTGGGAAGTAACTACCCTTTGGTCTGAACACAGCATAGCCTTGAAGAAAGAACGACTAACTTCACCTAAATAGAGTGCTTCTTTTTCATGGGTCTTCGCGACAACTCTAATTTATTCTGAGTCCCGTACTTAAAGCTTTGTGCATCCCGTGCATGCTGGGCCACTCCTGTGGAACTAGCTCACCAAGTGAAGTTGTGAAATATTTCAATGAGCTCATCGACCGACCAAAATTAACTCCCATACAAAAAGCTTGTATCCGTCGAAAAGACAAGAGTGCCATATTACGGATACATGTGCCTTGTCGGATGTGCTAGCTTGGGCAACTACTAAGCAGACAAACAATTACACCGGCCGTTGCACTTTAGCGGATACGCTACTTTTGATAGTTGTGCTCTGGACATGCAGTTTTCCTTGGTAATACGTCAAGGAAGAAAAACAGAGACGCATTCCGTTCGGGAGCAGAAACGTCATACAAATCCAATTTTCAGAGATGATGCCTTATTTAATTGTCTGTCAGAAACAAAATAATTGAGCTGAGCAACGCCCTTCTCCCCACTAAATCCACGTGCAATCTAATGCTTACACAAAGCACACCTGCCGTTAGTGTTTACGTTATCAGTGATAGCGCGCTACCGTGCATAGAAACGCACGGTTCGCCTTCGGGGCAAATTGTTTTCACTTACGGTGATTTTCCTGTAGATTATGCAGGTAACCCAGTGTCTAGAAGAGGAGTGTCCTGCAGTTTTGAATGAGTTATGGAGATAAGGTGATGATCGGTCTCTGACTTGTCTCGCACTGAGCTGCTGAGTGACTCCATGCTTCCTTCGGCCCGCTAGAAAGTACGACAGAAAGGGTGCTTTGATACACTGTCGTGGTAACATCCATTGCATGCCAATGGAAACTTCTTGATAACTAAAGTGGGACTATCAAACTCCAAAGATTACCTGAAGCATTCTTAGATCTACCTTCATTGGATGCCGCAACAGTTTTACTCCGTTGATACACGTGGCTGTTTTGCGGTTTTCAGATAGCTGCAGAAAACAGGCTTTTAAAAAGTTTGGAAATACCTACCATAATGTTCTTACAAGTGATTGAACTTCACAGCTGCTTGTGCATCACCGAATCAGGAAAATTTTACATCGCATGCCATGGTCACCACTGAAAACAGTGAAAATAATCGTCATCACTTCCAGCTTTTCAAGATGAAACTTTCCTGGTATTTTAGGGACATTATCCAAGAAGGCTTTCAGTTTCAGAAGTTGCACGCAGACAGCCAAGGTCAATTCAAATTAATTATTCCAGGTGAGTATTTCCTCTTTATAGTGGTCTTATCACTGTAGAGTTGGTGACTGTGTCAAGCACATAGACTGAACCGGTAACTATAATGGCAACCTTATCACAGTCCTCTGAAAGAGAATTTCGCAGTGAAAACATCACAGTTAGCAGAAGAGGGGCTTTCCGTGTTGGGATAGCCGTTGTCGGATAGGTGTCAATTGCGCTGTCTCCAGCAGCAAATGTCGATGTTAAAAGCCCAAATTCACCGGATGGAGCACTGCGCAGTGTTGTCAACATGTGAACAAAATTGCCAATTTGAACAAGCTAGCCTTCAAGCAAAGGACCTTTTGAACAGATGGTTATAAGAGATCAATTAACTAACAAAACTTAGAAATGGTTTTTACACGACACGTCCGGAGGCACTTAAGGTGATTATACCGGGGAAGTTTTGCCGCAGCTGATGACAGGCTTTCTGGGCAACGTAAACAAGAAAGAATCACACGGCAGAATTCCAATAGCTGAAGAAAACCCGGCCACGCTGGTGGCAGCTAAACAGCCTTATTCGACATCATTGATTTTTGGCCCGATCTGTCACAACGAACACCAGCAGGATACTGCGCAGTATACACGAATAAAATGTGGCCATGTCAGCAGAACAACAGGAGCACCCTTGTCTTGGATATATTCGGCAGCGTATGCTAGTGTAGGTTTAAGATATGCGACTGACTATGAAAAAAATTATTGAAATTGAAATTTGTTTCTTGCGGTGTATTTTTAAGATATGTTTGACTTAATTCGTCTTTGTGCGCGCACAATTGTTTACACATACTTTAATATTTATTAATGCGCCACGTTAGAGTGCAAGGTCACTGCTTAATTATTTTGCGACATTTAAAAAGCAGCGGCCTTGAGTCATTTCAAAATGCCCTCCACCGTGTCCGAAATGTCATCCCCGACACGGACGAAAAACATTCTCTTAGGTTAAAGATCACTTATCCAATTCAATAGCATACCCAAACATCTCTCAGCTCCAGCAGCAGGTGTTGATTTACCGAGCCGAATAAGCAGCCGAATTCGAAATGACATACTTCTGCCAGACAACCTTCATCTAGTCTACGAGCTATTTCATCTAAGAAGCACAGGAGATCTATTAAGCGGGTTTTGTATTTCAGAAATCAGTGTTTGACGTGGGACAGCTAGGAGCACTGCATCAAGTATGGACACACGCATCTTGATAATGTACTTACCACCCTGTACAGAATGTTTTCCTGGCTCACTGGTCCCTAATTCCCTAGTTCCAGAAGCGACCCATCTATATGGACGGCCATCATAGCTGCCGTTTCCCATTTTCACGGAAGATATCTTACCTGTACAGTCTTTTTGTACAAACTACAAATCGGCTCCGCCGAGAGGTCGACAGGAGGCCTCACGACAGCCGAGTGAATCTCAGCCGGGCCAGCCAAATTCCTGAAGGTAATTTTCCTTGAGAAGGACTGCATCCTCTGTAATCTGAAGACCGTCTGGTTCTTGTGGTGGAGGCAGAACATTTAACTGAATATGCACTCTCTACATGTTGCTGAAGCAATACCCTAGTGCATTTTCTCTAGATGCGTCATCCAAACCGGCAGGAGGCCCAACCACGATATTAGGCGGACCACTTCCCTAAGGGATCATGCTGACTGGACCACTCTCGAACATCTTATGCAGGAAGCACCTTCGGCGTCGTTCTTTTACGGCCCTTAGTATTTCTAACTTCCCCCATACCCCACCGCCCTATTTTCGTTTCTTATTCAGCGGCACAAATTCAACCCGGAGGATGGGTAGGGAATCTTTCATTACTCAACAAGGGCTTTCCACACCGCTTTCATTCTCGTCCCACAGCAAATCCGAAGCTTCCAGCGAAGCCCCCTTGTATACATTTACTCAACACTTCTTGCCAAGACGCAACCCATGGAGGTTACGAAGACGGGTGCAATTAACGGCCTGGTAACCATTTATGTCTAAACGTGGACGGAGCTGCGCCTGATATTTAGTGAAATGTTGTTTTGAAATTGACAGGTTTAGTAGGGATGGCTTACATTCGCCCATGTACCTAATGTTCTCCTGCACGTGCCGCTGCATGGCATTTCGTTGCATCCGCTCTAGAAATAAACTCCCCGATTGACGTGCAGTAAGTTGAAATCGCCAAGGATTATCTTGGAAGGAGCAGCTGTTGGGTTATTCAACGCTTCAAAATGTCGGCCGTCTTCTACAACGAAGGGAATTGCGGAACATCGTGCAAAAATCAAGCGAAAAATTCATTTTTGGTTTTGCAGGCATAAATCAACGTGATCGAGCAATCCTAGCGACCCATTCAACTCCCCATTCCATGTGATCTGTCCTTTCTCCAACAAGGATGGTTGCCCTTTCGCCTGAAAATTCCGCCTTATTGTCTTGCTCACATTATGCAAACTACTTCAGCACGACTGAAGGTTTTTAGCCAACAGTAGATAACTAAACTTACGTAAGTGTGATGAGCCGCTTTTGATGGTCATCGGCGAGCATAACTTGTTCCGCCCGATCCAGCTTTTGTATAGACTATCACCTGAAGCATCCCGCGCCGTACTGCAGCCGGACAATTGATTCAATGATGCTTTCGGTTGCCTGAATTCGCGACGAGTCTCAAATCTCCACGTACATCAAGCCACTTCTTACGTTTAATTTTGCCCGGGCGGATCACCTATTGATAGGCCATGTTTTCCGATCGCAGCTCCTAAAGTTGCATTATCACTCGGCAACGGTATCGTGGCTTTGTTCTCCTCCCTATCCATTCAGGGCCCAATAAACGCCGCGCCCGTCTCGCTGTTCCTGATGCAATGATATGAGAGTAAACATGCAGATTTCTGCCCCCACTGATCCTCTCCTGTGACTTGACCAATGCGTGCCCTACTTCTTAGCTCATTTTTGATGACAGATACCTCTTGTATACCAGGGAATGATGGGCTTCTGGAGTCTAAATATACCACTTTCCTCCATATCAAGGAGCACACGCCTTCGGGGATGGAATGGAAGACTTTATTGCAGTTCTGGGGTTCCATTTCTTCATTACGGCCCTTGAGGCGCACACCACAGACTATGCGTTAATGGCTCCATGTGATATGCAAAATGGACACTGCCATGGCCTGTGGGTTCCCCATTACGGCTGCGTGCCGGAACTCTGCCAACAACGATCATGCCATTGCAGGTCAAAGCCCTGTCTTTCTTGCTTCCACAAGTCAAATCTGAAGATTTTTCGTACGCCTGCATCAAGGTTTATCCCTTCATACACTTAATATGCTGGGATTAAACTCCCTGTGCAATGGATTATGTGATAGCCAATTTTTAACTAATAAAGACCGGTAAATGGGGAATCCCAGCGGTCGTCGTTCATTGAATTAACCTCATATCACGAAATTCCTAAACCATTCCTTGTGGCATAAGACGCAGTTCTTCAAAACGGGTCTCTGGTATTGACTTTCACGTTTTTGCTTGGGATTGTGGAAACACCTACGTGACTTTTTCAGCCTGAAACTTTTCACGGCTAACGCCAATACTAAAGTTGTTGAGGCCCTAATTCAACTCTTTCAACGTTCCCTGTCGGCTACGCCCCAACCTCATTTTGATCTTGAGAAGCTAGTTACACACTAGACGACATTATTCCCTGCTTCCACTGGGGTTATCTACGGGATTGTGTCCTGGGTGTCTTTCGGGCTACTTAAATCCTTTTCTGCATTCGTAACAACCTTTTCCTGTTAAGATTACTTGGCAGGTTTTTGCATTTTGTTATGCAGCATGTAGTCTTCGGTTTGCGGACCTGATAATTTCTCATTGGCACAACATTAGCAAATACCCAACTGAGTAACTATAATCACCTTTTCTCCACAAGCTCCTAATAAACGAGCACAGTCACCCTTGGGATGGTCGCATCAAACAGAAAATTGGTACTAAAAGATGAACAAATTCCAGACCAGAAGCTAAACCGAAAAATAAATGACAGGAATAAAAATTTTACAGTTAAATCGACACTTCCAAGTTAATAACGAGGATACTTCCCATGTCTCACTACATATTTTTGGGCAGCTTAGTAATGCAAAATTGGAGGGGGATGCTCAAAAAAGCAGTAAAAATACTAATCGAATTGAGTAGACAGGATCAAATTAGATTTAATCGTATCGCCAATGAATAAATGGGACTATATAGGTCAGAGCAGTACCACACAAACAGCTGAATCGATGCTGCTATAAATTCACGGCGAAATGTCGACCATGGAATATAATATGGTGCACCAAAACCCGATGCACAACAATTAACAAGTTGCATGCACGCGGCTCTTACCGAGGCATGGGCGTCTAACATTCTCACGATGAATTTAGGAGCCAAAGAATTTTTGGAATGCTCCCGTAGAGACCGGATGGCCGGTGCTAGACGCAAAAGGAAACACTTAATAAGTCCACACGAACTCAAACGGGCAAGCACATTATGGGCCTCATTTCCAAGTCAAAATTTGGATTCAACGTCAGGAATTCTACCCTTTCCTTGCTAGGTGAGCGAGAGGCACATGACTGAAACACCTTCCTGTAGATGTCGTTTGCGGCAAGCCAAATTTTTGGGGAAGGTCAGGGAGACAGATTTTGCCTGTAACCTTAGGTCACTCATTGTAACACCAGAATCGCCAGGGGGCAGAGGGAGACTAGTGTCATCAGCAGAAATAAAACGGGTTTGCTCAGATGTTCGTATCCGCATTATCTTCACATCTATGTTCGACATGAGCAGTGCAAGGTCCATGTGCCGAGGAAACCAAAGGACTGGACTTGCTACATTAATGCACACGAGGTAACGGGGTCAAGGAATGAGTAACACCAATATGGTGCGTTTAAGATAAAAACAGTGGAAGTGCACAGCTTGAAATTGGCTCGTTAAAGAACTAGTGGTTGACGGAATTGGTGTACTGTCACGACTGTCACGACCATCCCTAGCCCTGACTGCTCCGTTCATCCTGTTCTCAGCATCCAAAACAGACAGTGTCGGAAAAGTGGATGCCGCAAAACCTAGTCTACCGACAGAGAGGGAACAATCGACCGCAAACTGCTGAGTAACGAATCTCCCGAGCGGTCATTGAAGTAATAGAAATTGTAAATATGCTTTTAGATTTGCGAAAGGCGTGCTCTGAAGAAGTTCAAATTTATGCAGGCATGAGGCAGAGGAAAGGCTAATTACCTAAATCAGACACGATATGAGGATGCGGCCAACGTAGAGTAAAGAAGGCAAGATGAGAAGTCAGTGTACGTGACAGATGACATGAATCTCAGTTGAACCCGCTTAAAGTCAACTCCTGGGGCGTTTGTCGGTGAAGCGTGGAATGGCTGCCCTGGTTACCAATAAAGGGGACCATGTGGCAAACCGACTGGGTTCATTCGAGGGCCATGAGAGGTATCGTTGCGGTTGACATTCTGGTGCATAGCAATTCTGCTGCAATCAAGCTGGAAACTACAACAGGAGTACTGGTTGTTTTTTGACAGTTGTCGTGGCCATCCTGCTCTACGCCGCTGATTTAATGAAGGAAATAGGACTCTAAAAGGAAAATTACTGGGGCTGATATGTTCAGAATAGGAAACGGTGGACTACATCGTTGCTTAATAAATTTTTGTTGAATAATTCCGTACTTTCTGGAGCTGCAGGACGGATGGTATAACGGTTAACTCTGTGATGTCAGTAGTCTTTAAATAGAAGCCGATATAGCGTGGCACAATATTCAGTATCTAATCCGAGATGCAGCTAAATGTTTAGGTCGCTTTCGAAAGCTGCGTCTAAATTGATGTTGGTCCCAGCTGAGATGATAAATAAGGACACGTAAAAAAAGCTGAACAGTTTTTAACTGTCATATTCCAACAGGACCAGACATGATCCGGTAACCCAATACAAAGGGATGGCTAAACGGTTATGAAAAATGTTGTCCTAAAAGACACTTTCAGGGTGGTGTTCCAGGGGACCAAGGTCGATTCCTGAGGAGCAAAAACAGTCAGTTGCGATTCGGATGAGGTTTCCGCCCGAGCAAGCTTGTTATCTTAAAAGCTTGAAAAGAAATGTGAGATTCAGCTTCACACGAGGTAACCACAGGCGGGCACGTTGTAGCAGGTGAAATCTTTTGCTGTAACTAAGGCTTGATACCGGACCGAGAAGATTCGTTGTGAATGCCTGTTGTACTTCTTTTATTGCAACACGTTCAACTTTGAGCGTGTTCAAAGAACTTTTCGGGCAGTACTCCTACTGCAGTCTGCATTATGATTTCTATACCATCAGCCTGCATCTTACGGCGCGGAATGTTTTAGCCATGAGGCGATTAGTCTTGTCTGCTTTTCGATTTGGCAGACCGCTTGCTCGTGGAAGCTGAACGAGCAGGAGTATCTCAAACCTAGTTTTTTTAGGCAATGGGCAGTTAACATCGGAAGGCCGTTTATAAAGAATCTATTAGGGGTAACCTGAAACTTATGGGCTAGAAGAACACTTTAACTGGTAAAGAATTCCATCGCATGTTGCCCACTGTCTATGGATCTTAAATCCTCTGTGACACAAGCAATGATTTGGCTAAGAAAGATTGTTTGAGAGAATAGGCTAGCTTGAATTTGTCAGTGAATAAGAAGGGTGTACCCTGGCCTATTGCTCAAAAGATTTCATTTACGTAAAGAATGAAATTTAAGAGGCCGAGTAAACTAACGTTTTACACCGCTGACGTTTGGCTGGGGATGGAATAGGGTGTTGCTTGTACGGATAATCTTTGAGTGGTCAGAGCGGAAGGAAGTTAACCAAAATAGAGCAGATCTGTTAAGCAACAGAAGTTGATTTTTAGCCCCAGTTTTTCATGGGGCTTACGATAAAAAGCCTTGGTCATATCAAGGATGGTTATATTATTGGCCGTTTTCTTTTCCCTATTTAGAGTGACTAGATCGCCGAATTCAAAGTGGCATGAGGTATATTGTCTGCGCCTAAGAAAGCCATGCTGAGATTCACAAATTAAGTCACTGGTCGTCGGAAAGCCAATTATCTGGTCCTTGACAATCCTCCCCACGAGTCTGGTGTGTGGTTTACTGGACGGCAGTATTGTGGAGAGTATGCTGATCAATTTTTGTGGACAGTAACAGTGGTGAAGACCTTTCACTAAAAAGGAAATACCCCGGTTGCCATGGAGATGGCAAATCGGTTTGACTGTGGAAGTCCTGTGTTGGATTTGCCCAAGTAGAATAGGGCAGGATACACCTTCTGAACTAAGTCAGTAATCTGGTTTGATAACAACGAGGGCCCCCCTCTATGTTGGCTGTAATAAACAAAATAGGTTAAAGAGTTCGGTATGTTAGCCTATGTAGAGTTTGTAAAATGGTGGTAGTGTCATCAGTGAGGGTGAGGAAAAGTATAGTTTAAAAACCTCAACAATCTTCCTTTGGATCATCGAGCTGCTGGCTGTTGTATATGATGAAATAAGGATACTTGATTCATTGCGAATGGTGCGGGGCCGCAGATGTATGGCCACACGCGGCCCGAGATTCGGTTGCCGAGAAGCTGTTCACAAATTTGGTTCGCGGATGTAGCATGCAGGTCGTTTTGAAGTCGATTTAGCCTCAGTAATGTGGAAAAGTGTAAGGTTTGCGTGTAGAAATTATTTTCATATTTACAGTTTTTGCTTATTCACGTTTGCCGGGTTGAGTTCTGTAAGGAGTGAGGCTACTAAAAATCCGGTGAAATTCTGCATACAAGGTGTTGGCAGCCTTTTGGGAGCCAGGCGAAAAGAAAAAACCAGACCAGTCAAGACCCCGGAGAACGGCCGCCAAACCAGCCCAGTTTGTTAATTTTAAGAGACACTCGCGAACTGGATAGTGGTTCGGGGTCAATAACGAACACAAAGAAAGCAGAAGACCATCTTGTGGTCACTACCCGGAACGCTATCGACATCAGGAAGGCCGTCGGTGAATAAGAGATCGAGGATATTATTTCCTCTGGTGAGGTTTGCGACAAACTGCTTCCATCTCTCCGTGGTTGCCACGAACAAAGTACAAGAGCTGCAAAGGAGCTGTTCCGGAGGACCAGCAGACCTTAGGGGTATTAAAGTCTGCTGTAAGTTTCTACTCTCCATGGATGGATGCAAAATACTGGAACGCCTTGATGAGTTAAGGGGCCTAAAACTGTTTGGTGATGGAGTTCGGTAAGCACGTCTAAGTTGCACTAGAGAGTTACGCACACGGATATAATGATCCAAAATGTATCGGTCAAATTGTCTGGCAATGGATGTGGAGAAAACAGAAATTTCACGCTTAACCCAAGCCAGGCAGCCACCTCCAAGCCGGTTAGTTCGGTGCTTTGTAGCCAATCAAAAAAATTTGGTTTATGGACGTGTATCCTGCCAGCCACTTTTCCGTGATTAGGACTATGTGGTGGGTGCCCACTTCATTTACGGGGATCGCGCATAAAGCAGAACCCGCGACACTTTGGACGTGCAATCAGTGATGCGTGCTTTAGTATAGAGGCCAATATTCCGAATTGTTCCATGATGAGCCGAAGCACAAGCAGGAGGTGGCAGAGAACTTTAAGCTAACCTACGTGCCTAGAACGAACATAATAAAGGACATTTCGAATTGTCGGAGGTTGGAAAGTTGTGTGAAAGCAGAGTGATTTCCTAGTGAACATCTCCGAGTGATCTTGGGTGGGAAGACACAGAATTCGGAAACGTCCAGGACGTTGTGAGGGTTATGGCCGAAGTAGAAACGGGTGGTCATCGGTGACTGGCGCGCGGCAATACCGAAGGTTATTCATAGCCTATTACCGTTAAGGCATTGCTTTTTGGCCATCTCGGAGATAACTGGGCGAAGTACCCAGGTTTTTTTCAAGAAGATGGTCTCACGGAAGTAAGCTTTTGTAATAGGGGAAGCCATCAGCGGGTGGCAACACAACCTTTTAAAGAATCGGGCATTTGGGGGGCACTTCTCGGGAAGGAGTAGGTTACTGAATGGTGTACGGTAATTGTGGGCGACGGATTATTCAAAAGAAGCATGGCAAGATATGCGGCTGGGTGGTAATTCATTGTTCTTGTAGCAGGAAGTTTTAGGACAGACAAGATTAAGAGCGGCTTGAGCAAACGGTGATGGTTGAAGACTAACAAGGTGCGGCGGCTTTGTGGTATGTGGATTTCGAAAGGTGTCGTAAACAGTAGGAAGAGAGTAGCACTTATCAGTTTGGGTCCGCGGGTTGATTTTTGGAGATCAAGGGCCGTGGTTAACAGTGAACGGCCCAGGGACTCAGAATTTGGATACAGCATTTGAGAAGGTTTTTGGTTGGTTTACTTTTGTCTGACAAGAGTCATTGGTTGTTCATTTGGGATCGGCTGGACGAAGGATACGAAGATGGTTTCGGTGGGTATTGTAGCACTGGATTGATATATCTATTCCTTTCAAGTAGCCATTGGGGTCATTTGCAGAAGCGGAGGTCACCTGTGGTGTATATGGCGCCTGACGGATAAAATTTGGGTGGTTTTTAAATGTCATTGGGTTTTGCGGGCATCAAACTACATTCAGGCAGTTGCCTTGAAACTCAGTTTATTGGAATCTAAGCAGAGTTAGGCAAGATTCTGTTTGAAGGCCAGTGGGCGGCACACGTGATAAGTCGTCTGCGACCTTGGGCGGGTTAAGTTTGGGGTCATTTCGGAATACTTATTCCGCAGGCCGGGCAAAGTTAGATAATAAGGCAACATGTGGGGACTCCAGAAAGCTGGGTAGGCTGGGAGTGATCTGCATCTGGAGGTTGACGGTGCTGCTCCGTGAATTTCATTTTGTTGGGTGTGGCACCTTGTTAGGGTCAGATTCATTGGTACAGTGTGGAAGCTGGTGGGTTTGTTAGGGTCTTTCATGAAATGGCGCTGGATGTCACCATTTTTGTCATCGTTTACCTTACTTTCAGAGATGAAAGCTTTTTGTGGAGACATGAGGTGCAGCCGTTTGTCGGCTGGCTGGGAGGGGGAGAAGGAGCTCGACGCATCTAAGTCGACTGTCGTCTTATATGCTGCAGATGTGCTGAACTCTAGTAACGGCAACTTATCCAAGGAACTCTGGGGTAAGCGGTTTACGGGGACATTTGAATTCGCATATGTGGTTGTAACCAGCGCACTAACTTGTGGCTCGAAGCACCAATTGCCCCAAGCCTACGTGATTTCCGTTTCATTGAGCGGATCTTTAAATGCGTGCTGAGTGTTTGTATTACTATTTTCAAATTGTTTTACTTGGGACTGCAATGCGGCCAGTGTGTCAAAGGAGGATATAAATGGAAAGGTATAGAAAATGCTGGCAATAACTGACCTAAGTTAGTATTGGAACTGTAATATTTTAGGGAGCAAAGTTATTTGCCAAATTCTCCTTAGCAGTACAAAGTTTCTGCTGCGGAAATTCTTTTTATACTGATAGGTCCAAAATGTATACTAGCAGGCCATTATTGGCCTACTACAGATAAGGACCAGTCAAAAAGCCTGGCTTTATTAAAGAAAATAAGATATTGATGTGTAAACAAAGGAAACTGTCACAAGATAAGCCTAAACAGTAGGATGGCTTTGAGACCTCGGGGGAACGTGCAGAAAGAAAAAAGAGCAGACTGGCAAGCAGGTTTGTATAATCTCACGGGCAAATACACAGACACATACACTTTGTGCTGTAAAGTATAAAATCGCTCAAATTCGGGTCAAAGCGGAGTTTTCAACATGACAGCCCAAGCATAGACAAAAATTAGCGAAGTGGTTGATAAGCGAGTAGTCCTGTATTTTCTGTTCGGAAAAATTAAGCTGATTTTCTGTCTAGGATAATCGCTGTAAGTAAGCCAATAATGTCAAAGTAAAACCAATTATTTAAAACATTAGCTACGATGATAACTCGCTGCAAGGAACGATGTACTGCAGTTTTCTGGCGAAAGCGCAGACTCATTATAATTCAGGGTCATGATGAATGCCTTCTTACATTTTGTTACCCAAACTTTTATACGTGAAGTCGCGGCTGAATGACATCCAAGCTCAGTTGCCATATGCAGACAGCAGCAAATGTCCGCATGGGAAATTACTTCTAGAGGCGCTATGCAACTTCAATTCTACGACAACATATTATTGTAGTTTTTATTCACAAACTGAGGTTCTGAAGCAGCATTTTCTCATAATGTGTAATAAAAGAGTTGCTGAATAAGGTGCCTGTTATGTTCTAATAATAATATCCACGGAAGACACTAGGGGTCAGTTAAGTCAAAAAATATGACTGCGCTACAGCAAATTTTTCCGGGTTTTAATTGCTGTTATCAATGCACTATTAGATGCAGCTGCGCAAAAGTCTTTCACGTAATGTCATAGAGGAAAAATAAAGGGCAGCCTGCAATTTTAATGACCCCTGGGCATGGTCTGTTTATCGAACGCTGCCAGGAGAAAAAGAAATTTCCCACAAACGTGAGCAAATCACTTTCATTACACTTTTTGCATGCACTGGTATCCTTATTTCCTTTACTTTTCCAGTGCATTCCACTGTACATGAAAAATTCTCAGACGTATTGTTCAGCAGTCCTCCCATCTATTTCAGTTTGCACAGAAATAAAGATACATATTCGGGCGCCTCTCGCGAACCAGCAGGCAAACTTTACTCTGATCAAAAAACCACGACGTGTGTTTCATTTAATATCCTATTTCTGCCATGTGTCTTCTTGACTTCCCATTACAGTAATTGATGCAGCTTAAAACTCATGCTTGGCACAACATATGGCAGAATGCTGAAATCGGTTGACATCGTGCCCGTCGAAATGCAGGCGCCCTAAGCACTTCCACAATGTTCAAGGATGAGGATCGGTCACCGAGTGCCACCGGCTAATTCCGGAGAATGCAGGGAAAATTATTAAATTATCCTCGTTACACATGTGGAGATTTATGAAATAATCCTCGCTAGAGGCATAGATGTCCCCAAGTTGTCTTCGAAGCTTATCACCGGTGGGCATAGGGCACTACTCCTAGCCACCGACGGAGTCATTTTGCGGAATGAATGGGTAATATCTGAATAAAGCGTCACTGTTTATAAACTGAAAAGCGAATGCCCGAGGGTGACTAATTATCGTAGTGTTTGGGACTGGCACCACGAAGCGCATACTGGATTTAGGTAAGCGTCTAGCCTACAACGAAGGGCCCTTACTGCCATTTCACATTATACCAGTCGCGGTGGTCTTCCACCTTGAAGTAACCAGAGTACGAGGGGAACAGATGTCACGTCCAGCCAGCCACTGAACCGATTTTGCACAGTAGTTCAAGCAGCCAACTGGGAAGATCTGGCCTATTTTAACCTTGGACCGACTTTATTCGGAATCCGACGGTCCCCTCATAACTCCCCCTGAAACCAAGACAAAATACCAGATGCATTCCCGGACAGTGCTTCTGTGGACAAAGTAGAAGAATCACAGCGAGCACTGTAAGCAAAAGGGCGGGGCTTTAAACAAATCATGGATATGATACATAAGAGCTCGCAGTGATCAGAAGGAATGGGACGAAACGGCTTCCAGAAACACTGGATTCGATTTAATCGCCGTTGCAGAAAACTGAAGCAAAAATAAGCCACAGCAAAGGGCTAAGATGGACTAAGTAAAAGGAAAAACGGTGGAGTGGACGATGGGCAATGATGTGGAGCAGCCAAATTTGTGCATCACGAACTCCAAGTTGTGGGCACCTTTCAAAGTAACTTGACAGGCATGCTGGAGGCCTCGTGTCTTGTCGGTTTTCTTGATAAGACGATATTTATTTTATGCATAAAAGAGCCCCAAGTGCAAGTATTAATGAGAATGCGGAACAAATGGTTCGCGTGCAAACGGGGTTATCTGGAGCTAAGTAATCTATGATACTAGGGGACCCCAGTCTTTTGGGCATTAACTGAAAGTGCTGTAGTCCCTTGAAAGGAGTAAAAATTCTTCAGTGATGGCATTTTCTTGATTGGACCCAGCATGAAATATGGAATATCAATCCTACAGCAGGGCAATGTCATCAGCCATTGAGCTTGTTGATCACCAGGTATCGAGGGGATGAATCATGAGCCCTGAGAAATGTGACTATGTGATACATGACTCTGGGCTTCCAGTGTTGAGTGAACCACCACCCAGAGCCCCTATCAGAGGTTATATTAGGCTAAGGGTTGAAAAAGTGAGAAAGGCTGCGGCGTCGGTACACCAGTCACTTGAACGGGAAACCTCAAACTTATAAAAAGCGGGCGGTCATTAAACGAGGACTAATCGGGCTGACGGCGGAGTTTTTCACCTAACGTTCTTCGGCGGAAATCGTCAGTGGCCACGGATGCGTGCAAATATAATGCCAGCAAAGACGAATCGGCAAAGATTGCCGGCACAATTAGCCTATCGTGCCCATAAGGCGAAATTTATCTACAGGAGAGGACCAAAAGAGTAGTTGCTTAAGCGTAACTTACGAAAGAATAACAAAAGTGAACCCGAAACGTATGCACAGTCGAGTAGAAATGCTGAGGACAACCAAACGGAAGCCTAGCGTTGATCGAATTCCAAAAGGCAAACGTCTTCTTGTAGAAATTCAAAGGTATTTTCTGCTAGCCGGATGAAGACTATGAGAACCGTCGAATTCCGGAAACTGCCCAGGTCTTGTTAATTCTTGAATCCTTTGAAACAAAGGTAAAGGCCGTGAAAAGACAAGCATTACTAACAGACTCAAATCTTTGGTTCTTCACTGGATACAACCACCAATATTTCTTTCAATGGCGTGACTAATTGCAGTCCGCTGCGCGACTCTGCAAGCCCTCCCTTAGGATGAGAAAAGCAGTACTGGGAAACGCGTTAGCGCTAGGAATATACAAGAGCAGAACTAGAAGTAGACCGAAAAACTTTAGGTCAATGAGTCTAACTTGCGTCTTGTGCGAGAGGGCCACCAGAATGCATATATGCGGGCGCCCATTGAATTAAAGTGCTATTTCAGCAGTTTGCAAAGATTCACTGTACAGATGACTTCCCATGCAAGTCTTTTACTTTTTTAAATTAGATAAACAAAAGCCCGGACGGGGACACCGGCTCGAAGTCTGCTACGTAGAAATCAACAGGGCACTAGACTTAACAACCCACGATCATTTGAAACACTAAATGAAAACACAGGAATAGCAGTAAAGACTTAAGTTTAGTCAACTATCTTTCTCGTTTGAAGGATTATAGCGCAAGGGTTCTAGTTTGCACGACGACCGCTGCTGACATGCAAGTTGGCATCCCCAAAGACTAGTCGTAAAACCCACATTTTTCGTCACATCCCTCAGCAGCTTGCTAAAGAAAATGTACAGCCCATGCTACCTCCTTGGCGATGATGTCCGAGTAGAGGCTGCAAACAATGAGGCAGTCAATAAATGGCCAATTAAGTGAAGGCTTCTGTTTAACCTGGCCAAAAGCCAAAGGCTGGCACTTAAGAGAGAGCTCAGGGAAAATTAAATAGGTCATGTCAGTAGTGTTCCCCACTCCAGGGACCCGGATATTTTCAATGCGTAAGCGCGGCGAATGAGGTCAGGTTGGAGGTTTGTGCTCATGTCAAAGAAATTCTGCCGGGAACCGGAAGTGTTTGGGCACTTGCGCGCGACGATGGCCGACAAAAGGCACAAAAACGATGATGGAAGACTTTATGACCATGGTGTCTTCTTCCTCGGACGTTGACACACGCGTGGTTATCCAACTGAGAAGTTCAAAATATTAAACAGTCTTCCAAGCGTGAAAAGTGGAGACTTGTTCGGTCTTATAACAGACAGGAGCGCCAGGAGGCATAGTTAAAGGATGTAACGCAACCGCGTAAGGCCTCGGATAACGCATTTCTTCAACGACATGGCGATTGCCCTACGGATCCGACTGCAAAAATTCGCTTAATAGTAATAACTTCGACGAATTTGAGGGCAAACTGATCACCTGTTGGACGGCGGTACACCCAAGGATGGAATGGTAAGTTCAATTTAACAACAGAAGACAAATTTGCTGGATCTGATTTAGCAGCTGATAGTTTGCCTGTCGTACACGAAAGAAGTTACTTGGTGCTATTAGCTAAAGAGTTGTGCCATGCACATCCATCTAGACACTGAAGTACTTGGAAGCCATATTTTCGTTTTCTGCACGCCGAGCTGAACGGAGCGGATATTATTACACGACCTGCTCCGATGCAGCTCCATACCTGAAGGATAGAACTAAACGTACGTCGAGACCTCGGTATTTTACTGAATTTCACACCCATCAAAAGAACCAGGAAGACAGGATACCCGTGGGTCCTAGGCTCGTGACACCTCGCATGTTGAAGTTTGTCCTCATTTCTTTCTTGGGCTTTTGAGTTTACGGTGAAACTACTCAATAACATATAGAGATGATGCCACTCCGATGATTGCTCTTTCAGAAAGCAAAACTTCAAATTCCGCGCAGCGTTAGGAGCCGGGTAAACTTGCCGAGAACACAGTCATCTGGCGGCATGATGGACCGTTCTGGTCAATTGTTTCCTGTACAAATCAAACTGAACTGAACTGTGCTGCAATTGTCACCAGTTGATAGAATGAAAACGATCACCAGCGATGAGGTTACTGTAGAATCCGATTGTACTGCCACAAGCAAAATCAAAGCTAAAGCTGAAAGCTCTTATACTGAGAATTCATAATTTTGTCAAGGGAAGGAAAGTGAACGCTACTCTGCAATAGGGCTGCAGACGAACCTGGTGAACGAGCGCACTTTGGGCCACTTAGACATAATCCAACATCATTGACTCCCATAAGCCAGAAGAAAGAAACAAGGATGCTGAGAGTGTGGTGGTAAAGATGGGGCTCTGGAATATCATGAAAATCGGACAAGAGCCTCGGGAGTAACTCCCGAGTTTGGGATATCCCTGCCTGTTCATCATCCAGGAAGACTGCGAAGGAGATTTACGAGAGTGACCTTCACAAATGCTTCAACTTTGGGTAATAAGTGGCCGGTATAACAACTCACAATTCTTGAAATGGATGTGGTGGCTGTCACTGAGACTTGTTCTCAGCCGGGAGAGGAAGACAACGAATAAATGGGGCGGGGTTACCCATGCGTTAGAATGGATAGAGAGGATGGTAGAGTGGGAGGCGGGAAGCTGATCCCGGTGGCTGAAACTTTCGATGAGAAGGAGGGCCATAAACCTAGCTTCCCAAACGTACAGGGCGGGGGGATCAATACTGCAGCCGGAGGATCCATGCTCTCAGTTGTAGGTGTGTACCGACGCCCGAGGGGGAGGGAGTGGTTTCCCTTTCTCGGTGTGGTTCGAGTGTCTGCAGACAAACCTCTCATATTGAGGATTGTAACGCCCCTGAGATTGACCAGGTTTGAAGAAGACATTTTTGAGCATGGACTCCTGCAGTTTGTGCACCTAAAAGAGGCGGTTCTTCGTGCTACCCAAGCGACTAGGTGGAGATTCAGTCAAGCATCTTCTGTCCTTGACTTGGAGTTAATCAGAACACCAATAGATATGGAAAGCAGTAAGATGGAAGAGGAAATGGGTAGGCTGTAATCCGCATGCGACTGAGCCTACGGTGACTGGTAGTCCCTGAAAAATATGGCAGGAACTTCGCACGAGTGGATGAAATCAGACTGCTTCACTGGAGTCTCCAGGAGCAGTGAGAAATGGAAAGGGATATAAATTACAGCATCGTCGGTGGGAGGCAGGCAAAAAGAACCCGTTATAAATATCGGACTTACTGGTACCACTATATCGAATCAAAGGAAAAAGATTGCTGCCATGACGGAGTAGTAGGGTCACTAGTCCCAAAAAGCGGAAACACAGGAATTTCGCGAGATTCAGGTAAACAGGGGGCTACTGAGATCACCTGGGGCCCGTAACGGAGGAGAATGTCATGCACCCAACAGCAGTGCCAAACTGCCCACGAGGAGCGGATCGCTGGAGTCGCTAAAAGCAACCACAAAGGCTGTTATAATAGCGCACGATCCAAGCTAGCTTTGCGAATAGCTCTGGGTGGGGTAAAAAACCACAAGGTGGTCAGATCGACCAGCAGTAAGGGTAAAGCCAGCCGTCAGTTGGAAATTTTTCGGGCAGTTTGTAGGCGGGATCAAGGGAAGCATGGACAAACACCAAGACTCGTCACCCATATTGTGGAGATGAAGGAAGGGGCCTTCATGGAGCGAGAAGTGCGGATTAGCCCAAAAAATGGATGCATCGAAAGCAGCAGATTTTGATGGGTTCAAACAGCGATTGTAAAGCCGCTGGCGGAGGCTCTAGTGAAACATTTCGCTCGTCGCTCTGATGAGTCGCTGAAAGGAGGTCGGCTTCATGTGGACTGGTTGACGTCGACAGTCATACTGGCGCATGAGAGCGGGGATAGAAATGAGTTTACCAGCTTTGAACCGGTGAGCCTGCCATCCATTGCCCTGAAAACTGTTCAAAGTGACTTTCGCGACAGGATAGTCAATCACTCGGGGGGCCAACAAGATAATGTTAGCAAAGAAACATGGTTTTTGGCACAAACTTTATGTGTGTACCACATGATACCGCTCCCATGAAAAAAAAATAGCAAGAGGATTGACAGGGGATAGGAGAGAAGGTCTGCCTCTAACGGACTTCCAGAAAGCCTTTGATTCCGTGAGCCACAGACTCACTGACCAGATAGTGAAGGATCTCGGGGTGGGTACTAAAGTGAACAACCGAATAGCACAAAGACTGAGAGGTAGGTCTTTCAGGGTGAGTCGAGCGGTGTCTATAGGTAAGTAGGATCGCTATACCAGCACGAGTGCGCAGCAATGGGTATTTATCCTGAGGGATATACCTGTTCTCGCTTTAATGTATGTCAGCGAGCATAAGCCAATGGTGTGGAAACTTCCGTATCTCTCGTGTGCTGACAACATCCAGAGCTTAAGGACAGTCAAGAAGAGTGGATACACTAGGAGAAATTTGGGTAAAGTTTTGCCAGTGGTGCTCTATGAATTTGGGCAATGCAGCGGCCGATGTAAGTAAGAACAAATGCCCTAGCCACATGGATCAACCTGGGCGCCAGGTCGCGTTGGAACAAACGCAGCAAGCAAGGAACTTCGGGACAGTAGTGAGCGCGGACTTTAAACGAAGTCTGCAGAGTTCCTTTGCTGTTGTTCAAGGCATTTGTTCGACCGCGCTTGGGTTACTCTACCCAGATCACTGGAGACGTGTTCGTGGTAAGCAGATAGAGAATGAACTGGAGCGTGGATTCAGTGGCCCTATGCATCTA
>LUCM01008789.1:0-17360 GCA_008360955.1 Fasciolopsis buskii | reverse complement strand
AATGGTAATTTTATGTGCATTCGCAAGTTTTGCAACTGCTTGGGTGGATTGTTTTCCTCACATTCGCAAGTCACGGCCTTGTTGATATGGCAGTCCGGGGTTTGGAAAAGAAAAGTGAGTATAGGCATTCATATGGAGGAATGCAACAGATGTTGTGGGGAACATGCCTGGGGTATACACAAGACCATCACAAATCCTGATCACATTTGTGTAGTTCAGTTGAGTGAAAAGTAATGAACAAGGAAGATGACTTGCTGTTGTGCTATGGACGGAATAATTGTCGCGAGAAATGACGCAGGAAAATCCTCAGAAAGAAAGCGACTACAGAATAAATGAAAACTTTCTGGGAAGGAGAATTGGCGTAATTCCTTAAAAGAAGTCAGATTGGATTTCTGATTGCCGTAACAATCAAGTAGACGTAGCAGAGCATTGTCTTTCATGAGACTTCATTCTTTTGCCCAAGGTCTCATTTCATTTTCTGAACTATTGACGAATATCGGAACGTGACGTCGCGGGATATTTCAAGGTAGGTTTTAAGGATTGACGGCTGACTCAGCGCTTGCTGTTCCGGGCAGTGCATGTTGGTCGCTTTAGGGACTTGGATGACGCCTAAGTAAGCTAATGAAGCAACCATATAATTGGATATTTTCTGTTTTCAGCTAAAGTCAATAGGAAGTTTGTTTTAAAGTTTGGAATAAACAATATAATGAGATTTCTGTCTAGATAATTGACGATTTATGGCGGACAGCAAAGGGATTATCGGGAACAATTTGTGTTCCAGTGAGAGGGGAAAGCTTATTTACCGGGTTTTTCAAAATGCTAGGTTAATCTACAAACTGAGTTGCCACAGTGACTCACGTTTGGGGACTGAACGACATTTCTTGTAATTTAGAGTCATAGACCGGACCGGCACTTGACTGATGAAATGTATCCGGATATTTTCCGTGAAAGTATTGTTTGCATTTGACTCGCTCGATTACATCAAATTGACATACTCAAGGAGTGGCCCAATTTAAGTTACATAAGTGTTGGGGACGCTGTCGAACAGCTTTATTATGCACAAAACAGACATATATTTTGCTTAGCATCAGCCTATTGAGTAAGTGCACGCCCCGAGAAATTTAGGAGGCGGAGTAGTTGGGATCAGCGTTTTGAATTGTGGATCTGATTGCCATAGGAGTTTGGCGCAGGAAAACTGAACCTTGGTGTTCGGGGCACCTGCATGTGAGCACCTTACTCATTTCGGCATAGAAGCTTATTATCCAGAAGGTATAACAACCATCCGGGGCCGAAAAATCAGAACAGGTTTCTCTGACCGCAGAACCAACTGTTCTTTGGCTAAAGTGAGTAAACTATCTATATTTCATCAGCAAACAGAAAGGGGTTAACGTCACTAGCACACAACTAATAACAAGGAACCCGATAACCTATTCTGTGTAACGTCACTAGTAACAGGTCCAGGATCAGAGGTAATACCGTTAATGGAGACAGTCTGTGATATTCAGGTTATGTAAGACGAAAGTAAGAATAGAAAAGGATCCGCGACATCAAAGGAGCCAAGTTAGGAAATAAGGTACGGGTGAAGGATATAGCCTAATGCTGCAGAAAGTGCGAGGCAGATAACTGCGAAAGCCATACCCCGATCCGTTAGAAAATAAAGGAAGTCAAAATGGTAGGTGGAGCGAGGGCCAGATTTGAAGAAGCCTTTTAGTCGGGGATATAAAGGTTAAGCGCTAAGTGGTCCACGAAGCAATACTTAACCAACATTTCCACCACCTGGAGATACCAAGCTTGTAGCTGTTGGGAATCCAATCAGATAAATCACGCCAAGGTCCTTTCTTGCTAAGGAAATTATTACATAGTGCTTCCAGTTATTCGAAAATATGCCAGAGTTTATTGAAAATGTAAATTGTTTGGGCGCTAATGCGGGTCACCACTAACAACAGCTGCTTGAGAGATGCCGTCAGAACCTCAGTGGATTCATGCCCGAAACTGGCTGTTTGGCGTGCCCCAGTATCAACGCCGGAGAATATAAAGGATAAGGCAAGAGTATTCCGGTTCTGTAGTTGCAGCGGCTCACTGTTCGTTGCTGGGGCCATGGAAGACGCAAGATGTCATCTAAACGCCTCGGTTGTTATTTGGGACTGCATAATTATCAGCTGGAAAGAGTACAATGTGCACAGGTTGAAAACTTGAGCGCATGGGAATCCTGGTCAGGTGGGCCCTGCGTCCTCAGAACGGATAAAAGGGAGAGACCTCTCCAATTCTGTGCAGACAATGGCCTATTCCTATCTAGTAAGAACTTACAACGCAGTTTGCGTCGCACGGCAAAATGGCGCTATAACTTGATGGATAGTCTGAGTCAGATTGACGGTGTTGCAGTACGTTCTCTTTGGCGCAGTTCTGTCGGGAATTGTGGGTCGTACTGGACCACTTACTTTGAATCGGAACTGGCGATAGGTTTAAGTCGATTTTCGCTGCAGCTCAAGGCAGTAAACTCAATTGGCCGTCGAACGTATGTCTGATTCACCTCTAGGCAACAGTTACAACAAGAGGCAATTCCGGGAAAAAAGAACTCCATGCAGCAGTACAGTGGAAGGGCCAGGGGATCAGATCAAGCAGGTAATGCGTCTGGCAGATTTTGTCTGCGGTCCTAGATTTACCGTTAGCCAAAGACACTTAATCTCGGAAGGAAGTAAATGAAACGCGCCAGCAAATGCATCGTCACCTGACGACAAGCCTTAAGAATGATCGTGAAAACTGGTGGATTAGGATAGCCGGAGAGATGGAAGAAGCAGCCGCTTCAGGTAATGGTTAACGACTGTTTGAGCCTATGAGCAAAGCAGGCAGGCGTCGAACATGGGTTAGTGGACTCGTGTACGATGAGAATGGAGAACTCATCCTTGGTTAACAAAAAAATGTCGGCCATTGGGCCGATCGTCTCATGGATCAGTTTACCTGGCCACATGCCGACGTATTTGGTCAGACGTCTGCAGCTGCGACTCCTTGGGAGGTGTTGTCGACCAGCCAACGGAATTGAAAGTGCAATCGAATATTCGAATTCTGATAATAAATGAAGACCAGCCGGTCCGGAGTAAACTAACACAGGTGTCTTCAAACTCGGTGCATGAGCTGTCATGAAATCAATTAACTTGCTTCGTGAAATTCGGAACAAGTAACGCATTCCATTATCGTGTGGCGAGCCACTGATTTGACCCATCCTCAAGCATGGCACATACAAAGACTATAACAATCATCTTGGGATTAGGGTGATTTCGATAATTACCTATGTTGAGCTTCAATAACGCTGCGTCGTTTCACACCGGTGTCGCGAACGGCAGGCCGGATTTCGCGCAGGTTGAGGCTGCATCGACCAGATGTTTGCTCTTCTCGAACTACTGAAAACGCGCCACACACACCGCCGCACTACGATCTTGGTCTTTCTTCACCTGAAAATTGCATTTAACTCACTGCACCGCACAGCACTATCTAGTGTTCTCCACCGGAGTGGTATGCCAACAAATTTGGTAAACCTGTTGCGAGCATTATACCCGTCTACCTATGGTCGCGTGAGGGTATAGGGTGAACTAACAAGTTTATTCGGAACGACTAGCGCCGTTCGATAAGGGTGTTTCACCTCTCCATTCTTGTTCAAATTCGTCATGGACGAGGTTATGGGAGATGCTTTAGGAGATCTCCGAGATGGAGTGATCGAACTGGGAAGTGGAGGGAAGCTGTGTGACCTAGATCATGCAGACGACGTCGTGTGCCTGTTCGAGTCTGCGGACCATGCACAACGGGCACTAGATAGGCTATCGAAATCGGTTGCTTGGTTTGACATGTGCTTTGCACGTTCAAAGTGCAATGTGCTGTTACGGGAATGGACGACAGCAGCGCCAAAGTTGGTGCTGAGCGGAGAGGAACTAATGATTGTGGACCGTTTCACCTACTTTGGTAGCTGCGTGTCCAACGATGGTAGCGTAGACCCAAGGCTCGGGTAGCCTACGCTGGACTGAAACACCTGTGGCGTCGGCGTGATATTTCACTGACGTTGAAAGGTCGTGTGTACTGTGCTGCAGTGCATTCAGTTCTGTTGTACGGTTGCGAGACATGGAGTATTCGTGTGCAAGATGTTCGTCGGTTAGAGGGTTGGCATTGCTGCTAGAAACGCATGCTAATAGAATTTTAGAGCCGGTTACCCCACTCTTATCGTTTGCGCTTGTCAACAACCGCAGTAAAGCTCCGAGAGACTTTGGTAACCACCGCTCTGAGTTAGGCCCAAAACGCCTTCAACAGGTTCCTGCTGTATGATGACCAGAGGACAAACTATCCCGATTTAATATTTTTGTTTTTGTCTTCTCCTGGATCAATCAATGCTTGTTTACCAATGCGACTGCATCCTGACGTTTGTGAGTTGGGTTTAGCTTTAATTCTTTTAAGGTTTTGCCATTCGGATTGACCGTTTCAACTGCTACGTTTTCCTTCGATAGTGACATCAACAAACCAAGGCCTGGTTTTTGCCAAATTAGCAGAGCGACTTAGTAGTCTTCACTTAAATAAATCGGTTCACTCTTTTTGAAAATCCAAAGGCTTTGTGAAGTTATCATTGTCTTTAATTCGTAATGGCACTGATCTTCCGGGGGAAACCGCGTATTTTCCAAAGTCATCTGCGTGATCTCTTTTGATGTTGAATCCCGATTTTGCGATAGCTGCTTAGTTGCGTTTTTCACACTGTACGAGAAATTAGTTTAGGTCTACACGCCCAACGCATCTCGGGAGGAGGAACCCAAAGACGGAAAACTCATTTACTTTCTGGGACCATATTAGGGTGGTTTGTGTTCCTTGGAGAATGTTTGGCTAACTGTGATTGGCATACGTTTATGAGAATAAATTGTGTATTTTGCATTTCAGTGGAATTTTGCGCTTGATTTATCAATAGGAAGAACCGGAAAAGGAAATTATTAGTATCCCCTTTGAGGATGAAAAGCGAGTACTCAAGTGTTCCCATGTTCCATTTAGGTAGTCTGTTCTTACATGATATCGGTGCACAGAACTAGATCCTTGTACCTTTTGGCTTAAACCAAAGAGCTAAGTTGCCGGGAAATTTTTTCACTGTGTCCTACCGGTGTTCAAACACCAAGGCCTTCATACATCTATTCTCAGCAGCCTTGTTTCAGAACCGTGGAGCATTTTCAATCTCACTGCTGTTATAAATACGCGAACTCTGACAAGTATCCGTATATCATGCCGACAACACAGATGCCCCAAATTACTAAACACCAACGAATTATTCCGTGTGCAGAAAGACGCCTCACCGGACATACCGCCACCAGATGAGACACAACTACACTAGTAACTTAATTTATCTGCCTCACCCAGCTATTCCTTTGGAAAATCGGTGTTCGGCTTTGAGTCAATCCAGTCCAGTGGCGGCATTATGGACGTCTAAGTTGCAAAGGGAACCACAAACGTACCCAGACTATCACATAAGTGACCGTAAAAGTCAGCAACTTACTTGGTTTTTCAATAATTAACACATTGTCGTCCGTCTACTTTGAGCAGTTCCCCGTAGGAGAAAATACCAATGCCACTATCCTCCCATGGGATATCGATCGCAAGTGAACAGTACCAGCTTGCTGTTACGTGAAAAATTGACAGTCCACGCTTACTACCCAACCTTTAGACGGCTGATACTGTATCATTGTCACTCAAGCGGTAACTGAAACGGAATGCTCAACTTTAAGACACCTTTGCCGCTGCTATGTAAGGATAAACTTCAAAAAGGAATGCAATGGAGGTTTCCGAGGATGTTTGGAAACAGCCATGGTAACCTCCGTCCTGCGTCACGCAATGCGGTAATGCAGCCACACTTCCATTGTTCCAGCCAACTAGGTAGATCCTCGCCGGATTCTAGGCTCTCCTCTGTCGAAAAGCTACTGCCAGTCTATCTGGAGTACATTGTTTCAAAAGGGTAGTCCGGAAAATGTTTCTGATAATGCTGCGAAAAACGTGTCGAAAGCGGCATAGAAAGAGCCGCAAAATAATACACAACTCTGCTATCCGTAGCCAAAGAATATTCATGGATTTTGCGCTGTTGCTTCAGGACAGGTAGAAAACACTTTAGAATGATCAGGTAGCCACCGACACTGTCCAAGAAGGGCACCAGTGATCCACCCTCCTCCAACCAAACAATCACTACCCAGCGCGGTAGCCATTTGCGCCTTGCTCACGCACGCTCGACTGACACCTTGTCAAAGTATACTCAACCTCCTATCGCTTCCGACTATATTCTCGTTGTGCCGGTCGAATATCACGGTTGTCAGTATTGCAGTCGAACAGATCTCAGTGGGCATGACGCACAAGTGGTCACAACTGTTAAGGACAGGCAAGCATAATGCTACATCCGCGTTACGAAAAACGGTATTAAAATTGATCAACCCGACGTGGTTGACTGCTCAGGTAGCATGCGAAATCTGGACAGTGCCCGGCAGAAGTCCAGAAAAGTTCGAAAATGTCCGGTGAAATCCGGATACCGCATATGGAAAAGTACCGGAAAGCCAACCGGCGTCCTTCCGGTGCGGCTGGACAAATGGTGGACAAACAAAATGGCCCAATTGTTTACCTTTTTGACCGCTCTTAACGGCTATACGGTCACAATAGCATTGCGTATGGTGAACAGTCAAACATTCCTGCGTAAGTACCAGGCGTCCTGGGAAATTTTTTCCGTGAAAAAAACCAAAACCACGGTCACTTTTTGCGGAGCGTCCTACAACGACTCAATCGGAGTCAGACTGCATCGAAAAAGTAGAGAACTTTAGGTAAAACAATACGAAATAATTTATTACAATAGATATAAAAAGTAACATCTGGTTCCAAGTGCACCACTTATATTAGAATAGTTTCTCTCTAAGACTTGAAAAGGAATGAAGGAAAAGACCGTCATTTGAAACATCTAGTATGTGCACTGTGTTCACGGGTTACCTCATTCAAACTAGTCGCCCGCTCTAGGAAGCAATCCAACCCGTGTTGGATACTGTTGCGATAAAAAGGGTCAAAGGCCCGTAATCATCTGAGGTACTTCCTCGTCCGGACTACGAAAGGAACTGCCTCTGGAGGTTCATGGCTTCCATTAAGTTGTCCACAAAAGTAATTAATAACATTGTCCTTTTCGCAGTGGTATGCTTTAATGAACTGATTTGATCATACAAGATTTGGTAGGTAGTCTCCATTCGACACCATTCTTTGATAAGCTGCGGCTGTTTTGACCTCGGTCACGTAATGCGCTGATTCTCCGTGAACATGGTCAGTTGAGTCTCCATTACATTAGCTGACCCCTGTTTGCCTTCATCACGAGTAAATTTTACCGTTGCTTTTTGCTGCGGATTGCGTTTACGTGTTGTAGTTCACTGGCAGCTTTTTTCTATTGGAAGTTTACAGCAAGCTTTATTCAAGTTATTTTCTTTCGTAACCACGGTCCCATGTCCACCGAGCGCAATATGCTGCCAGAACCAACGGTAGGTGAGCTACCGCTTTACATACCGTCGTTCATATTACCCGATCCTCAAGTCTGGTTCGCCATAGTTAAACTGAAATTGGAGAAATGCAGGATGACTAGCGACGCCAGCCGTTTTGGACGGGTCGCTGGCCGTCTTCCTTTAGATGTGACCCGTCAGATTAAGGACGTCATCGTGTCTTTGCATCGTTAGAACTCGTTGAAAGAAACGGCTGTATCACGTACTGTCCCTACTGAGGATCAGCGCATTCGGCGGTTGCTTCAAGGGGTCGAGCTCGACAATAGGAGGACCTCGCAAATACTGCGGAAATTGCGACATCTCAGAGGTGCACCGTTTGGCGACCACCCGATGTTACGAAAGCTGTGTTTTCAACGGCTCTAATCAAATCTACCTCCTTTGCTTGGTACTGCCCGTAGGTATTCGCTAAAAGAGGCCGCCAAAATCGCTGACGACTTCATGTCGCGCTATAGCCAAGGTGTCCCATCATTAAACATATTCCCGTCCCCGGAACTGCATTCTCATCTTTACAGGACGAGTCAACAACTATTTTGATTGGGATGGACGCATCTTCACCACGGCTAACAGTTTATAAAGATTGGCGACAGTATCCGTTCAGCTTCTGTCAAGGCAAACACAGCAATCCCCCCCCCAAGCTATTCATCCTGCCATCCGCGGAAGTTAGCAAGTAAGTAAGTTCCGAGACCGCTGTGGTGGTTTAACTAAAAGACTTTACCCCGAGGGCACTTTCTCAAGTAAGAAACAGGGAACCTATGCTCCTTGTTCGTGGTCATGGCACATAACACCTGGCTAGCTGCCAACCGTTGCTCCACAAAGTCAAGGACTTGATGACTGATAGGCTATTCATGGTGGATACAGGTTCCGAGTTTGGTGTAATCCCACGTGCGGGCATAGACTTCCTTCAGCATTTCGACCTGATAGTCGACACTCGACACAGGCACGTAGTAGACCATCAAACGTCGCTGACCGTGACCTGCTTTTGCGCCGTCGTCAACCAGATTACGCGCCAGTACGCTAAACTGCCAGCCTAACAACAGTACAACTAGCTTCTTCGCGACTACCCAGGCATACTGCGGCACACTGGCCCACTTCCTGCCGTCACTACTAAGGTAACCCACCATATAGTGACCACAGGACCCCCAACCTTTAGTCGGCTGCATCGCCTAGCTCCTGACGAATTCCGCTTAGCCAAGGCAAAATTCGATCAAATTTTGGAAATGGGCTTAATTCAAACTTCAGGTAGTCGTGCACTATAAACGTGTCTGATGGGAGTCATTTGGAGGCATTAAAATTCATCACACTGTATGCTTTTTATTTTTCGGTGCTCAGTTTCCACGGCCATGGGGTCAGCAGCCCGACAGGCACGAGGGAGATGACTGCGTACCGGCTTTTCAGGCGTTTTGGTGAAGCAGGCTAGAGGATCACTTGCTCCATCAGTGAGATTTCGTTGGCTTACTCATGGTTCGTTTGCTCCCATTTCCGTATTTTATTACTGTTCGCGACAAGCAAATATGTGATACCAAAATAGCACCATGGGGGCCGGCGTAAAGGTTGCAACGATGTGGAAGCGAGGTTTCTGGCACCCATGTTTTTAGTGCGCTTAGGCCTCATGACCACCAGTGCGGACAAAATGGTTAACTGCGTTCGACACCTGCAAAAAAACTGCTTGAGGAAGAGCTCTCTTGTTACGCAACTATGAGATAAAAGGAGCATGCAGACAGCCTAGTAGAGGCATCAAATGATGAGGGCGGGAAAAATGGACCAAGAGGTTTTGATCGGTATAACGAGGCGATGTCTAAATTAAGATTCTGTCGGTGATATTATTGTGGCAGTCAGCGGCTAGTCACAGAACGGTCTAAAAGAGGACATTCAGTAGAAAACTTTCTAATAATTTTTCTGGGAGAATAAATTTGCCTGCCTTGAATTCGTTCTGAGCGCAATAAATGTGATAAAATCTAACAAATCAGGCTAACGCCATGGGCGGCTAAGAAGGATGGTCGACAACTACTTAAGTGCAAATATAACTCAAAAATACTAAGCAGCCTTAGTGTTACGTCAGTTTTGAGCAACAAGACGGTGGTCATATTTGCAAAAACAAGTAAATGGGGACATGGGCAGAAAAGCATCTAGATGTGGCTACTCTAAAAATCATATAAATAGTTCGAAAGCTTTGACAGCTTACAGTATAACGACGTTTATTAAAGGGCAATGTTTCAGACTGGAACGTTGCAATTGAGTCTTAGGCGGAATATTACCAGAATTGTTACATAGGGATCTGATCAAGGTAGGATTTTTAGAAACATTAAGTATATTTTGAACTGGCAAAATCACCAACTCTGTTTAGAGTACTACGAAAAATACCTGAATGACTAAAAACGATGACAGCTCACCACGAGGAGCGGCGATATACCCAGTGCAGGTGAACGTTTTTCCGGGCTTCAAACACCCATTTAAGTCGCGGTCCAGCATGCTCCTTGTATCACTATTACGAATATTATTATAGAACGTGGTTGTTAAATAAGCATCCGGCAGGGCCGAAGGCTTTTGGTTAAAGATGGTCCTTGTTATATAACCTACACCTATGGGTTTTAGAGTCACAGGCGAGGCGGAGTGGACATTACTGTCTATGATGCAAATTTTGTCGGGATGCTGTTAGCCCAATGAATCTTGAAAATTGGAGAAATATTTGAAAAAGTAAATTCTGCGCCAGCATTTTCTGTTTCATTCAATTCGGTTTTAAGTCGTTCCATGGTCAGTGATTGCGCCATTCCACTTACCACCGCTGTAAGTGGCCTTGATTTGCTTTGCTCCTGTGTTCGATTTTTTTCTAAATATTGCCTTCGATTCTGCTAAGCAGAGAAAATCTGCCAAATGCTTCATCTGGACACTCTTGCCTCAGGATCAAATTTCCTGTCCTATATGTTCCCTTTTGGAGCAGATATGGGATATTTTCAAGCTATTTTTAGTATTTTGCCTAAATTAGCGAGATAAAATTAGGGAATATCCAACACTCATTCACCAGAAATACTCTTGCTCTCTCTAGTGCAATGACGTACCAGGAAAGATGTACTGCTCATAAAACAGGGTCCTTCTGGATATGTCTCTTGAAAATCATTATCTGCTTTCTCCAAAACCGGATCCATCGCCTAACGGTGCATTTTGCAAACTATCTAGGGGGTGCAGGTATCCATATACTGTCTCCATTCTATTTACTCTTTCCTCGAATAGTGAAACTTCCCCCATCAACGGAAAACTCTTGCCATTTTCCCATTTTAAAATACGGCTCAAATCAAGAATCATCGAACTGCAGGTCAACCAACCATACCCAATTTGACTCACACATTAAGGAAAGAATAATAAAAGTTCATTAGCAGCTTAATTATGAGACGATGATGTTTTTAATGCCGGCCAATACGGTTTCCTTCAAAACAAATCACGCTTTATCTGCATGACCGATTTCTTGAAAAGTGACGGAGGCTGCAAACGGCGAGATATTGATGACTGTGATTTTCTTGGATATGGCGAAGGCTTTTGATTGCATCTCACCACAGGCGTCTCAGGAAAGTAATCAGCTACAGTATAACAACCGCCGAATGGATCGGTTCTTCTCTTTTCTGACCTCCAAAATACTGGTAGTGGAAGTCAACGGAAATCCATCCAAGCCCCGTCCGATTACCACAGGGGTTATTTAAGGAAGCTTACTTGGTCCACTACTGTTTCTGCCGTACATTAACGACATTTTTCACATAATTAGGCATTGTATTCTTTTTATGTTTGCAGACGACATAAAGCTTGTTTACATGTTTCCGCCTTGTGAACTCATTACTAACCTAGATTTTGTAAAATAATGGTATGCTCTTGGTTGATTTAGGGTGCACAGCTTGTTCGATGAATGTCTAGGCCCACACAAGCAGCATACTTGCATACACATTCTTACAGGAACCTTTTGAAATTAACCAAGAAGTCACTTCTTCCACTCACTCAGTCAGTGATCTGGGTTTGCACTTTTTCTGGACGTCCAGCTTCTCATAGAACACCCTAATTCAAGTTGCAAATGCTAAAAGACCGATTGGTCTGGTGCTTGAAACTTTTTGAACCCGAGAATGTAGCAAACATATTCAACTTGTCCATTCGATGTCGCACCTTCCCGTCAGAGTGGGAAACTTTTGTGATTATGCCCGTTCACAAAAAGGGTACAGACTATGACCCTGCAAACTACCGCTCAGTAAAACACAACCCTACAGTTTCCAGGACCATGGAACTTGTGATTAAGAATAGCCGTATGTCCTACCTTTTGGAACTTAAACTTATTAACCGTGAACAGCATGGCCTCCTTCGTAAGACATGCTGCAGTTCTTGCTTAAATGATCGTCTGAACGCTATCACCAGACCCCTGGGTATCGGAAGGTCAGTTACGGCAATTTTTAGACATGTCCAAAGCTTCTGATAAAGCGTCCCACCCCAGGTTGCTAAATAATATGGCATCCCACGGTTTCGTTGATCCAATCCTGTCGTGGTTTTCATCCTATCTGTCGTTAAGAAAGCAGATAATGCAAGTAAATGCCTTAAACCTGAATCTAGCTAAGTGCCCAGCGGCGTGATCCAAAGCAGCGTTCTGGGCCCCTACTCCTCCTGTTGCACGTTACCGATGTCGTCGATGATTGTCGAAACGGCACTTCGTTTCTCTTCGCCGAGAATGCCAAAAGTGTGTACACCATTCGCCCTGAAGCTTCAGAGTCCATTATAAATAATATATCGCAAGACATGGCGCCACTCAACTCCTGGGCAAACGACTGGATGATGAAATTCTCCGCTGAAAATAGCAGCATCATGGGGTACAAATGCGTCATGCTCCCAGGAGAACTCAGGCTTGGAAACCAAACCTCTGCATTGTCTGCGAATTTCGCGACCTGGGCCTAAATTATTCCTGAACTTCAAATTTCTCGTGGTATGCTCTCGAGCAAGTGGTGGAAGCGAATAAATTAGTGGGGCCGTTATACAGAACTGCGAAGTTTAACGAAAGCAAACTACATCTTTTTAGGATCCACGTCAGACCCATTCTGGATTGTTGCTCTCTACTCTGTTCTAGCATGAGGCGATGCAGCAGAGTGGTGAATGAAACGTCCAGCGTGCATTTACCAAGCAGTTGACTGGCTACTCTAAAAGCCTAAAAAACACGAAGTGCTATGAGTCGCTAAATTCAGATACCTTGTCTCCGACGCATAAAGGTAAACCTGGAACTATTTAACAATGTTATTTCAAGCGACATTTGCGTCTCTGCAATTAGTGTTAGAACCTCACTCTCATGCTTTCTCCGAAATGCGGATTCCCTTATAACTCTCCCAGTTCCAAAGACTTTCATCAGAGCTAACTTGTCTATTGTTAGATATTCGTCATTATGGAATAAACTCCCCCAACAGTTGCGCATTTTGTCAATATTATCTGATGCATTTAAAAACGAAGTACGTAGAGTAGCTACCGTGCCCTTTCTAATTAATCTATTTAACCTATATTCAACTGGGAATCGAGTGTCTGAAACTGGATTGGGCTTGTGGAAGTCGCATTGATTTCACCTTTCGTTCAGGGCGGAAAGGAAAGTAAATCTTCCTACTCACATCATAAAGGAATCAACCTAGACTATTCCACTTCAAACAGAACTCCAGCATAATCGCATGGCTTTTATTTACACGCAGTTCCACGTCGGATGCATCTCACCTGCAAAAACGGTAGCTATCGCTCAACAGTCTGACTTCGTATCCACAAATCTTATCGTTCTAACTGCCTATAGGGCTGCACACCCAGAACTCTCTTTCTCTCACCTAATCCCTCAAATAATTCCAAAACTGTCACCAAAACGGATTGGCAATCATACTCCGCCACCGTCTTCTTAAACACACATTCAGTGTCATCCTCACCCCTACTTTTCATCAACTCTTCTCTCCAAGCAATGACTCTGGCCTTTTGAAATCATCGTTTTTGACGAACCCAAAAGGTACCCTCCAGACGAAACTGGGTCAACATGTTGGGTTCTTCTTCTTTTTTCATTCTTCATCGATATTCCTGTCTATTTTAGACAGTTCAGGCCTCAAACTACCTTCAAGCACATAGAGTTCTACGCGGTATATTCTCTCCCCTCAGTGACCGTTTCCATCTTCTATACCCGCTGGCCCCGACCATTTCTTGTTTTCGAGAGACACGGCGCCTGCTCATGATTCTACGCTGATTTTAGTCAACCCCTAGTGCATCTATTTTTGTAGCTGCTTCATTAGTCACAACTGCAGCCGTTGCTCCCTGTCCGTCTTATCAAACAACAGTTCATTCTCTTAAACCATAGTGTAGACGAGCCACGGACTAGATTATCCCGCCTATCTAGTCAAAAATAGATAAACAAACCCGGATTGCTCACGCAATCAGCCATCGCCCATACATTTGAATTGCACCATGCGTTCCAGTAACTTCCCTCTCTGAGCCGCTCGTAGGATTGGTCCGCATCTGGCAGCTAGGCCAGACCGCTCTCCGTCTTTATCTCTCTTGCAGACCATATAGTTCTGCTTGGATGGAAACACTCACACCGTGCCCTGGATACTGCGATTTTCGCTCACTTGGGATTATCTGGTCCTCGAAAAGCGATTTTTCTTTTACACTACCCATACCATATTTGAATCCATTTCCCTACACCACGAGTACACTGGCCTTACCACAATATTGCGGGGCGCGGTCATATCCACTGCTTTGGCCAGCGCACATCGGGCGGGCAGCTCGGCTGAAGCAGTGTTCGGGTGCAGATAGGTTGGCGGATATTAGCTGTTTTCACTGCTCGACGGTGTTATTAGGTTGGTTGGCCAGCACTCGTTCAGCCCTGCCCACCAGTATCGTTGTGGTAAGCAGCACTCTAGCCCCTACGTTCACGCGCACCATTTTGTACTGGTTTCCTCTTGCTCCTTCCTAAATTTCTGCCAAAACCATACAAAACCGAGAGCAATTTCATTGGCGTCTGATATAAACTGACGTTTACAATGCACACTGACATCCGCAAACAGCTGAGGACCGTCACTTTTCATCAATCTCTATTCTGGTCTGCGAAACTTGGCGATAGACGGGTGCACCTTACAACTGTTCGCCATACTAGTCCAATAGACGCCTCATTTGATTCCGGTTCGCCGTATTCTTTTCCAACCCCACTCACTTTTCTGAACCAAGCCGAAATTCATGAAACCAAAACTGCTCAAGGCAAATCTCATGTATTTGCATTACGACTGCACAATTCCCATCCATTGTCGACGCTTTCCCTGCTTAATGGACTGCGTTCCCAGATTTTCGGAGTTTTATGCTGCCTCATATGATGTCCATTCTGGTTTTCACTCGCCCCCACCCCGTTTTCACATCCATGTTAATCTTTATCTTCACCATTTGATACGATAGTGGCGAAACTTCCAAGTTGAAAATTGGGTCCTGTGAAGATAAAAGAGGATTGCCATGGAAATGGAATGAATGTCATTGTGCATTTTTCGGAAATTATGAAAATGGTAATCTCGTGAACCGGAATATTGTTTAAACGGACGATTTTGGGCATAAATACATGTTAAACCGGAAACAATGTCAGTTGCGCTCTCATGGTTGCCACGGCTGCTCGTGCGGACGCGACTGCTGCCCATATAGATGATTCAGAAGTGTTTAGCCGCTACGTTTGCTGTTTTATGCTAGTTTTTCTGATTTTGAATGTGATTTTAGGGTTTTTAAGCATACGACGCTGACGTCGTTTTATAAATATCAGAGTGTCGGCTCCGAAAATTGGCCCCGAGAGCATCCGCGATCTCTTCCCCTTACTTTTTCTTGCTATCGGATCAAACACTGCTGTGTGCACAAACGTCAAAGAAGTCAAAGCGGTCGTCGGTAAGTCTGTTATCTTTTCAGGTAATATTAATTTGCAGATTTCCATATATTAACTGCCCGGCAGTCGTCATGTTGCGTGCAGTTGGCAAGCAATGCCAGGTGGTAGGAAGTTGTCTGCAGCACAATCATTCCTTCCATCAGTCTCATGACCGTTATTAAGCGCGCAATTGTAAGCTAACCACAGAGCACGAGGCTCACGTAATCAGCGTAATGGAAAATTTTGGGAATGCTGGGGAGGTTTGTCGATATGCGCAAGATAAGTTCAACCGTCTAGTTACTATTCGGGATATTAATAGTCTCAGACGCACTGAGGAGTTAAAAGAGGCTAGGCGTTGCTACTTTATTGGGGAGTTTCTCGGCACCTACGTCCCACTCACAGGCTTGGAGATGTACGCTGCCCTTCTAAGCAAAATTAGTCAGTTTGTAAGAAATTCAGTTCAGGCCCACCTGGAAGTGCATTAGTTAGTTTGCCTTCAGTAGGTAAGCGGATCTTGGGAGGTAGGTTGTTCTAAATCATGCGGTGCATGTGTATTGATGTGCTTTCAGCCGTCATGCACATGCACTTTCTGGAACCATTGGCTGTTACCATGCAGCTAAATATTGTGCGTTAGCTCATTCCTTAAGTATGACGCTACCAGACTTTCAGTAGGCCGATGGGGGTACAAATGCGAGGGCTAAAAATGCCAATCACCCTCACCCGAGAAGGAATGCAGCGTAGCGGAGGAACATTAATCTTTCAGTAAAGAAGGTAAGATGTTCCTCTTTGGGGACGCTTGCCAGGACATTTACGTGTCTCCACTGATCATAAGCGAAGAAGCGTCAGGGAGTTTATCATAGCAACTCCGACGTACAGCTACGTTGATAGGGGTAGTTAAAGAATTCACCGTGGTACCCACAGAGAAACATGCAGAAATTAGCACACTCGTCGGTAATACCGTTCGCAGTAATGAGACACAGAATTAGGAAGACGGTTGAACTGATTCCCAGCAAGTCGTCATCCGTGCGGTTGTCTACGTCTTCGAAACGTAAGTATTCCTTTGCTCTCAGGGAGACCGACGACGTTCATATACAGATCGTTGGTAGCCCCTTAAATTTGGTAAGATTTAGGAAGCACGCCGTCACAGCGTCCGCTGGCTACAGACTGCAGAAGTTGAAGAAACGCAAGCAATCGGAGCCACCACCTCCACTAATCACAGAGGACCTATGTGGCGTCTGCAGACTGGAGCAGCCCGTGGTGAATTTGGACGACACAACCGAATGGGTGAAATGCAACATATGCCAACTTTGGATTCACTCGCATTGCGCCAACTACCTGGGCCAAGTGGTTTACGTATGTGCGCATTGTCCATCAACAAAATGTAAGCAATATTAATAATAATATTCACTTTTTCATTGCAGGTAGACCTGAAGAGCCCAAGACGACGCAGGACGGGCGAAGAGGATGAAGAGGACCCCGGAAGCCCACGGAAGATGACGGAGGTGCAAGAAAAAATGACCACGGGAGAGACGGGAATGGCGTGAACGCCACCACGGCCCTCTTTGGGGCCACTACTATCTGATTACTGGTACCGATTTCCAAAATCGGTTAATTTTGTTATGCCTTCATTGTGTGCATTAGGTTGTTTGTACGTGAATCTTCTTTCACGTGCGCAACAAAGGTTGGGTTTCGGTGCTCATTCTTTTAGCAGTAGTGAAACTAGTCCATTTTACGCATGCAAATGTTAGCAGTGCATGCTGAGGCGGACATAGGCTTGCGTTGGTATAGAGATGCTTATAGGTGTTGTTTGCCCTATATACCTGACTAAAGACAGACATGTCCAGGGGCTGCCATAGGGTTCGTACGTTTTTCCGTCGGGCATTCAATGTTAGTATAACCACCTTACGGGCAAACTGCAATATATGCATACATCGTACGACTAAGGGGTTAACGGCTAT
>LUCM01008788.1:0-62378 GCA_008360955.1 Fasciolopsis buskii | reverse complement strand
AGTTGGAAATAGCAGCAACCGCTTCACAGGGTTGCCAAAAAAGAGGACGAGAAGTAGCCTAGAAGTTCCTCATTGACGGTGGAGCGAAAGTTATTCGCACGAATGGGTGAATGATGGTCACAACGCTGTGGCGAGGCGACGTGATTAAACTCATGGTGCGAAAATCCACAAATTTCGTTCCTAACTGCTGCTTGTCGCAAATTGGCAGACGGTTAGAGTTGCTACCATATCTAGAGCTACCCGGAACGCCTGCATTTTTGGGGACCCTTTAAGACCGCTTCAATGATGATAGAATCATTTCCTAATCTACAAGTTTATGGTGGAACCACCGGACATCGTTCGAGCAGGTTCAAGCAAATGCATGTCCTGGAGCAGTGTTTTGATCTGGGGTCAGTTGCTTAACCTTTATTGGATTTTTCGGCCAATAACTGCAGCTCTTTGGTGGCTTTGCCGTCAGAGCTGTTGATTCGTTAATTGTGTGAGTGCAGTCCCTTGGGCTGGGTGATACTTGGGAATTTTGGACCTCCTTTCGGCCAGTACCTATATTCTCATAACTAAACGTTGGAAGGCAAAGGCGCGCTAATGTGGCCGGATTATGTTAGTAGGCGTTCGGGTTGTTCCAAGAATTCGGAAGACAGGTACATAAATGGATGGAGACTGAATGTACATTGGGGATGGGATCCTTTTGGGAAGGGTTGTTGGGTCACAGAAGATAACTTGCAAACAGGAGAGAAAGAATCTACGGTGAATCTGCTGCTGACTTTTAAGTTGCAACAAGAAGTGAAAGGGTAGAGTTCCGGTGCTCCGGTCATGAGATCCCACTTGTGGCCCTGTGCGTGCTACGTGCTACTAGGTGTGTTGTGTGGCTTGCGTGGTTTTGGTGCCTTTACTGCCTCTCGAGTTAGGTCCGACTGCTAGGTTGCCTTACGTTGGCCCAGCGGAGATAAGGCAAGCGAGTTATACTTTGAAAGCCCTGCTTTAGTAACGGCAGTTTTCCTGTGACTGGACAGAGGAAGATTTTCATGGGTAGAAATGAAGCAACTGCGCCAACGATATCTTGTGTTCCATCAAAAGCAAACTTCTACATTTATTGAATGGTTTTTCTTTAGGCAGGTTGTTGAAGTTGTGACGCTTTTGTGGTGGTTAAGGTGGTGACGCCCAGTCGTTTAACTCTATTTTGCCTAGGTCGTCCTAGGGACTGGATAAAATACGCGAGCTTTGTTCTGCCATTCCACCGAATTGCCTACTTTTGCTTCCAGGTTGTCGTTTTTGTCATGCAGACCCACTCTATGGCGTTGCACATTGTGCGGAGTTTGAAGGATACGACGCAATATGGGCATGGTTCCAGAGACTGCGCACTATCACCTATCACAGGTGGAATAGGATAGGCGTCCGTAGTTGACCTATTGTTTTACGTGTTCGGAAGAGTTAATTGGTTGATCAAGTTGCACTAGTTCCCGATGGAGTCTTCGGAATACTTCCAAAATATTGAAATGCATTTTATCGTAACCAAGGGCTGCATCAGGTTTCATGTTGATGTATCTGAAGTTTGCGACTTATGTGTACGCAGTTGCTCCAAATTCACCAGCACATTGTTTTTGGTAGACCGTGCAGTTTACCAACATTTCGGCTACCTTCTGTAGCCTCTCGCCGCACAATGTACATCCAAATGATCTAGAGCAGTGATTATGTGCTAGCTGCTACCAGAATGTTGGTTGTGTTATGGTACATGGAGGGTTTAATCCGCTCACCTGTAGTTGAGCCTATGTTTGCTAGTCCACGTTTATGGGTCGATGTTTTTGGTAGGTTTCATATTTAAACAGGGCGGTTAGGGCTTTTTTCAGAACGAGTTTGTGTTTTCGTTGTCACTATCAACTGATATTGACCGTTTACCCCGAGTTTCTTGCCGACAACGATAGTCCGATCCAAATGCGAAAACGCTCTGTCCCATCGTTTGGGCGCTGGTTTGCAGGGCTTCTGTGTACAAGCACAACGTAACTGAAGAGCTTTGCTGTTGCTTAGTCTATTGTGGGGCTTTTGGTTTTCTCGTAAAGTGTGACAATCGTGCCATGTTCCATTTATGCTGAAGGGATTCCGTCAGTTGGTTTGGACCTCTGTTTTCGCTTATGCTCCACTGTCCTAGCCTTTAAGTGTCCACAGGTCTGTCCAACCTATTTCGCTGAGCAGTCATCAGAACTGATTCCGTAAATATAGTTACTGTGGTCCGATGTGCACGTGAAAACCTTTATTTTCCCTATCTTTAATCCACCGTGCTTTTCTTGCAGAAAACTTGCGGGTGTTGAAGTCCCTGAAGGTTTCTTGACGGCCTGATCTGTATGGTATGCTGATGAGTGGTGACTTCGGTTTTGCTCGTTTTGTCCTTTGTCCGTGTCCGTTTAGTGCCCTTCGTTAACTCGAGTCGTAATAATTGTGATGGGCATTCGTTATCTTGAAGCACACCTTTCATTCGGATGGTTTCCTGGTTGCGCATTTTCCTGTCTCTGCACATTTTGTCAACTTGGTTGGTACAAGATAGAATGGATTCCCGGTTTATACAATTTCAGAGAGCCGAGGAAAACTTCAGGCAACTTTCTGAGTGTGTGGTTTCTTGTGGATGCTTACGTTGACGTTTTTGTATCATTAACGTTTTGATGGCAATCCAAAAACTGTACTGTCCCTCCGATCTCCTTGGATTCAATTTTAACTCTACGCAATCAGCACTGATTGGTAAGGCAACCGAAGAAGACTTCCTTAAATCGTGGTTTCAATAATACTAATTTATCAAAATCGTCTCTTAGGTAAACGCGCGGAGCAACGCATAATGATGACAATGCAGTGGATTAAAAATAGCCAACGCAAAGATTGGTAGTGACCGTTGATGCAGTACAACCCACGGCTATCTGAATAAATTGTTTGAACGTTAAGTGCACTTGCGACACAGATCGACACCAGTGATTATTTCGGAAGGAGTTAAAATACAGCGGGTCTTCAGGCAGCTGTCGAAAGCACAATGCACTGGCCTAAGGAATTAGACATTTAGAGATGGGTCGACACTTCAGTTTCTCACAATTGATCCGCTTGATCCGGAGAGATTTCAGTGGGCTGTGAAGCTTAAGGCTGAAGAAAATCGCGCGTAAAACATACTGGCATTGAAAATCTACGGATAACCAACATGCAAACAAATTTGGTGTTTTTCTTTTGCATCCTTCTGCTTAAAAGTTTGTTTGTTCGCGCTCACCGCGCAATTGTTACATTGTTTTGGGACCCGCGTGAACCACAAGCGCATTTGGGTACAGAGACATCATTTCTCGTTTCCAGTCTTTGTGATCTCGTATTTGAGGTCGCATGTGCTTTCATCATAATTAACTTCATATTCCACTATCGCAGAATTAATGAATTTGCTGTTTTGATTTTGCGATCGACCTTGTCTTCACACTGCCAAACACCATTTACATCGGATAGCCACAAAAATGCTATGGGGTTCGAATGTCTACCACTGCACAGCAATGTGGGCCCTGGGCGATTTTTAGCAAATCATCCCCTAACAATTATACTTGGCTAAACAGGCCGTCAATCGCTTGCTCGCGGTCGGTGGCTTGTACTCAGTCACATTCTGGGCATCTGCGAGTCCTTTGATCAGTGCCCGATAACCTGGGTTACTTGGAAGTTCATGTACTTCACGTTTCGTACTGCGAGCGGTTCGCTCCAATGTAGTCATATTTTTAGTTTTGGGGGTGCCTTTCCTGTGGAAGACAAGGTCACTGGGAAGTTATTGAGTTAAGGACGAGTGTGAAGCATCAGGAAAAGAATAAAAACGCGTGGTTAACGCTGAACTGATAATTATGGTACCCTATAAGAGGTAAGTGCCTCAGGCAAAGGGAGATAAAAATATTATTTAATAGTTTGGGATTAACGAAAGTACCTTCAGAATGCTTTGGAAAAGCTAGGTTAAAAACTTTTATTAGAAAATTTAACCAAAATTTTCCAAATGAAACAATGTCCAAATGCGCAAGTAAACTGCAGAACAACGCCCAAATAAACTCAAAATACTGAGAATGAGGGGTTTCAGCAATGAAAGGCCAAGCCTCAGCCGAAATGTTTACAAATGACTTGCGCTGAGGCGCGGTTCAGAGTTGATATCCAATAAAAATGTGGATGGCATGTTCTGACGAATAAGCTTAACTGCTTTAAAATCTCACAGAATACTAGCAAACAGCGAAACTCCAACAGCAAATGGAAGGATGGTCTCCATCGGCGGACGTTCCATGACATGACTCAAAACCTAACCATCTATATGTTACGTGAGGTCTGAGCAGCAGGATTTTGTCCAGGGGTGCGAAAACTTGTCAAAGGAAAAGAAGTAAACAGGCCGCTAGTTGTGTCTACTTGAAATAAAAAACAAACAGATCGATACCTCTGCCACCGTTTGAAAAAGTAGCATGAACATTCAAGCACCGTTTTGTGCTCAGAAAAATGCATTAAATTTTGACTAAGTATTATGCTTTATGATAGACGTCTTTAAATTGCAATCTGGTGAACTGAAAGATGCAGAGGGTAACGACTCACAGCTAGGACTGGTGCAGCGTGGATTTAGTAGGCCTCATGCCGTCAATTATGTAACTGGAGGCAGCTGGCCCCTCAAGAATTTCAGCCTACCTGTTCTTTACGCTGCAAGCCTTTCTGTAGAGGACCTCCATATTTCAGTTCTGTTTGCTTCGTTTTCTTGTATCTTGTTACTATGCGTACTTACGCAGCGCTAGGGGCCGGTTCCTATATACTGATTCCGTTGTCGCCTGCTGAATGTACACGTCGCTGCTTGCACTGCGATAAAACCTCTAGCTATTATCTAGTAGGCAAAATATTGAAGCCACAGGGCTCCAGGTGATTATAGGCTCCTTGTAACTATCTTCCTGTTGACTCTTAGACAGATTGTCTGTGCATGCTTAGAAAGAAAGATGAGAGATTCTCGGATGAATTCAGTTTTCTTTGAAATACTTTTCCTTCCCTCTCAAAGGAAGGTTTTGATTTTATCTCTTTCATCTTGTTCACACTAAACCATTTGTTTATTAGCATGAGAGGTGCATCAAACTGTCCTTAAATGTTGACTCTGTGGTCGAGACCGACGAACTTAACCAGGGCTGGCTTGAAATAGTCCCATGTTTGCCGTCAGTTAGGCCTCCAAAATTTTTCCCGGAACATAGTTTTACAACGCATGAGTTGAACGTCTTGGCTGCTATAATTTCCCGTCCACCGACGCATTTCTCTGTTTCCCCAAAACGTTGACAAATTAAGGAACAGGTAACCACTTTTTTGCCTTGTCTCGCCGTCGATCTAGACGTCTTTTGGTTTTCAATGACTTGGCCTAGTCGGTTGGGCCTGTGTCCCTTCCGGGAGGTTCTGGACCTCGTGATTCTGCTGAGGCCCAAGTCCAATTTTGCAAGACAACCTTCCGCAACATCTGTACAGAGGTCATAATCCCGTTGCATAGGTCCAGTGAAGAGACCCCGGTGGTAATATTGTCGTTTCTTAAGGGCATTGCTTGCATCTTTTCAGGCCCCAGTTCTGAATCAGGTTGAACATCCGTTAGTGCAAACAAGTGCTCAAGATTTGCACCATATGGTGGGGAAATTTTGAATAGGTCAGCAGCTTTTGCTGCCACACATGTACCATTATCATGGTTGCCAACATCGCATTCTTGCAGGGCCGAGTAAAAGTGCAGCATAAGTGGTCACAGTTATTAATGGCAAGCAATAGTAATGTGAAATTCGCTTCAGAACAATTGACTCTACAAATGACGGGCCCGACATGATTGACTGGTCACGCGAGTCTCTGTTGCTTTTCGCTGCGTCCCTGTTTGCCTTTTCCCCGGTTAAATGTCACCTTTGATTTTCTGCCGTGTTTGCGAATTGCCTTCATGTGTGGATTCTTGATGGCCGAGTTTTCTGTTAGTATTTTTCGATAAGTTTTGTTCCCGTCATCTCTTTTTTCAGACGCTGTGCCATGTCTGCGGAAAGTCGTCGCCAGACCAAACATTGCGGACCCTACCTCTTAACATACCCTCGTTCGCGCCGTCCGATTCTCAGCTTGGGTTCAAGTTATTTAAACTGCAGTTCGGGAATCACAGGATAACTGGCAACGTCAGCCGTTTTAGACGAGTCGCCGACCACCTTCCACCAGATGTGACCCTCCAGATTCGGGGGGCCATCGTATCTTCGCGTCGTAACCACGTGTTGAAAGAACCTGTTATAACTCGGACTGCCACTACTGGGGATGAGCACATCCAATAGTTGCTTCAGGGTTCGGGCTTGGAAGTAAAAAGCCCTAAGAGCTACTGCGAGAAATGAGGCCTCTCAAGGGTGCACCGTTTGGCGACGACACGATGTTAAAGGAGATGTGGCCTTAACCACTACCGCCAAATGCATAATAATAATATTATTATTTCTTGGATGGTTCTGAGAACATGCAGTGCGCATGATCATAGTCTAGAAAGATGGTAACAAAAGGGAGCAAAATGAATAATCCGTGCAAACGATGAGGAGGGCCATACAATAGCCAGCCATGTCTTGGCTTTGGTGAAAGCAAAAACTGTAACTATTTCCCATGCGGGTATTCGAGTCTAGCGGACACTTCTCAACAGTATTTCTTGGTGTCATTGTTGCGCATCTCATAGGCCGCCATGTGCAAGCAACAGACGAAATTGGATGGATTTCACCGCCAAAAGTCACTTAATATGGCAAGCTTTCTGAATTTTGAGAATAAACACATTTTAGACCTCAGGGAATGGATAAAGCGTGGCAACAAAAAAACTCAATAAATCAAGGACCGGGAAATTTGGAGACAGTCCATCGCAGAAAACATAGTCTTGTTAGTAGTATATTTAACGGACAAAAGCAACATAAAAACGCAAAGCTTTGGAAACAATCCAGCGGGAAAGGAAGCCGGCGGCACGAAATAAAAATTATATGCCTGATCCGTGAGGATTTTTTCGGTACTTTTGATTTGATAAACTTCATGAAGGTCCAGTCATGGAGGCGTGGTTGGAAAAAGCAGACGGGTAATCGGAATAAAATCAACCAATATCTCGTGGACTCTGGTGGGGAACAGTTGCTAGAAACAGCAGTCTGTTGCCAAACTTCGTTAACCAGATCAAAGGCTCATTGGAAATGATGGTCCTCAGCCACTTTCAAGAAGAATGTTGACAAACATTGGGACGTCACTTTATATCAAATCTCAATGAAAATATTTCACACGTGAGTCCGTTTTGTATGGCTTTGGAAAAAGAACTTTGGGAAGGAGCAAGAGGAAGCAAAAATAAATGGGTGCACGCGTAATTAGGGACTAGAGGGCTGTTCACCACAATGATGCAAGTGGATGGGGCTGACCGAGTGCTGGCCACCCAACCAGAAAAACACCGTTTTGGGGTGAACGCGGGAGGTGTAATCCGCCAGATCATCCCACCTGCACATAAATGCAGCTGAGCTGCCCGCCGGCCAAAGCGATGGATATGACCACGCCGCGCACTATTTTAATAACGCTGGTGCACTCGGGAGTTGAACGAAGGTATGGAAATGTGGTGCAGAAAGCGGAAAGCAGACATTAGACTTCAAGTGGTGGATAATCCCAAGCAAGCCGAAACCGTGATAGCCAGAGTATGAAGTAATAACTTCCTTGTTGCCGATCCTAATTATTCACTAGAGGAGACCACCGAACTCGTCGATGGCATCCCGTCGCGCTACAGTTCAGGTGCCCCAGCATTAAACACCTTATCGTCACCCGGAGCCACATCCGCACCTTCACAGGTCGAGATGAAAATTACCATGACGAGGATTGGTGCATCGTTCCAGCGGCTAACAGTCCATAGAAATCAGCGTCGAGATAGGTTCAACCCCCATCGAGGCAGCCGCAGTAGCCCTCTATCTCAAGCGAAACTTCCTGTGGTCCACAGAAGGCTGTTAGTGGTATCATAACCGCCTTGTTGGTTTAGTAAAACGATGTGCCGCCGGGTGCTCATTCCCCGTTGAGGACAAGGGAAACTAAGTTCCACGTTCGTGGTTGCAGCGAAAAATGCGGGGCTAACTATCATTTGTCGTCAAGGACTTGAAGAATAACATTATTTCTGGTGAATACAAGTGCCAAGGTGAAAACAAGCCCTCACGAATTGGATAATTTGACTGTTGCACAGGCGAAGGAGCTATGGGCTGTGAAAGATGCCGATATAAAAGCGCTGGAAAATCACTCCTTTAGTCTCGATATATGCCTGAATGGTAAATCTCGTTGGGTCTTCATCGTCGTTCCTTATCCTATTACATTAGCATGGAGTTTCCCTAGCAGTTGCGGGCTTAGCTAATTTCCGCCGGTGTTTTAACCTTAAATGTGCGGAAACAACTACCCCCTTATAGATCTGTCACTGGGAGTTAAGCGTAAGTTCGCATTCCCCGAGGCGGCGAAACAGGAGTCCGTATTCAATATTGACATTATCATCAGAAAAGCGCCATTCAAAGATCCCGACACCTACGCATCAATATTTCTAATAACCGACGCATCAAACGCCGCAGTAGGAGCTCAAATTGAAAAGCACACCAAAGGTTCTTGGAAGCCTGCAGCATTCCTTTCCAAACGGATGGGGCCTGCAAAACCCAGGTATAGCACTTTTGGCAGTGAGTTGCTCGCTGTGAGTTGCTGGCTGTACGACACTTCAGGCACGAATCAGCAATTAACATATTCTAGGTGTTTATTGATCATAAACCGCTGCTATACGTGCTGACCGGTATTCGCCACGCAAGGTCCGCCAAGTAGACTTTGCTTCACAGTTAAATGTGGGCATTAGGCATGTCTCTGGAGTAGATAACTTGGCCGCTGATGCGCTTTCTCGTATGCACCAGCTTTGTTTGTCTCCAACACCGAACATCGACCTCGACGCGAAGGCACAGGCTCGAGCGAAGGATCCAAATATCGACGAACTTCGACGAGGCAGCTCGTTAACCTATCACAGTGTCGCAGAATACAACTCGTTGTGACGTATCGCAAGGTCGTCCTAGGCCGGTGGTTAAAGAAGCTCGCAGTTAAACCACATTTCAGACGTTACACATCCTCTCTCACCCGGCAATCGGTATACAGGATGGATCTAAATCCCGCGTCTTTCAAATCCAAGGTCCCACCCTGTCTCTCACATGTAAAAATTGCTAAAGTACTTGTTATCGCAGGGTTTTGCTGCATAGAGCTTTGTGGGTTTCTTGAACGTGTGCCATGCTGAAAATTAACTGCACATAGGTGTGAGCAATTAGTTTTAATGAATAAAGAAGACCTAATAACGACGGGAATCCACGTAAAATGGATTTAATCACTTGAAGAGTAAGACTTAATGAGATAAAATTTTGCCGATTGGTCGCAGCAGTTTGAAAGCGAAGAATCTCGAAGGGTGTAGTTCCAGCAGAAACGTACGGATTTCTTGTACGATAAAGACGAATGCCATAAAATGATGACAATATTCAAAGTGTATAATATAGAGTTATCTTTAGAAAACGGTTGATTTTCTCCAAACAAATGCTATCACTACTCTCTCATCAAATTAGTCCAGCTTTTTGTCAAACTTGATGTTCTTCTCTCTACCCGTGCACTTCCAGCATTCCGCTCATGCAGCTTTGAATAATAGTGGAGCACAGTGGTCCCAACTGCGAAGGGAAGAAAACGTAACGAGAGAATCGTGTTGAGAGTCGTAGAACTGATCGTCCTATCGCGAATCTCGTATTACGTTTGCTTGTCCTTAACGGATGTGACCACGTGTGCGGCACTAAATCGGCTCGGCACGATTGCAATACTGCAAACCATGACACTTGACTGGTAGAAGGAAAATACAGTGGGAAGCGGTAGATGGATGAGCATATGTTGACAGCAGCGTTCCACCGAAGCGTGCGTGACTTACGTGCAAATGGCGACCGCGCTTGGCGGTCAACGTTCGGTTACACAAGCTATATGGAGAAACAAATCCAAGCTCCACTACAGACGGTAGGTTTTGGAATCTATGAAAATTTCCAGTCTACCAGACGGCTTGCTTAAATTTTTGTGGTTCTTTCCATACAGGAATGAAATGCGCTGCACTCTTAAGTCCTTTTGGTTCTATAATCTTTAACTGTTTGCACTGCAGTTTCGGTGTCCTTATTTCCTAGAGTGTCTCCCAGGCTTCGAGGTAACTCAGTGGGTTGTTTCTCTAGGCATAAGCGAAATCGAAAATGATGCATTTCAAATTCCAATGAGCAATAGTGAAAGAATTTCATACACTTAGTTTGGAAGCCATCTGAAAAACAACTGTTTTACCGCTTCACCTCTAATCATTCAGTGGCCTTGGCCAACAGCAGCGCGGGTTCGCACGTGTATTCGTCGCCCTGTACGCCCAAAATGAGCAAGGAGGAGCGCACTTTCATTATGGTTAAGCCTGACGGCGTCGCCCGAGGACTCGTGGGTGAAGTAATCAAGAGGTTTGAACAGCGCGGATATAAGCTGGTTGGCCTGAAAATGATGCATGCGTCGAAGGAATTGCTTCATAATCATTACGAGGCCCACGTTAATAAACCATTCTTTCCAGGTCTCGCTCAGTACATGTCCTCAGGCCCAGTTGTCCCAATGGTTTTCGAGGGGTATAAGGTGAGTTGTGTCGTATTTAGCGTTTTTGCAATGCTTTTGTGGGAAAGCAAGCATTGATTTCCGTCACATTTCGAATTTTTCATTGTAGAATTGACGGGTCGCTCTTTTCATCACAACCGATCATTCCAATTAGTTTTAAATTTTACACACATCTAGGCAACTTGACCACCCCCGGTCATATATATGTATATATATCGGCTTGAAAACAAGCATGGTACCAACGCAACATGTAAATGGGACTGCAGAAAGGGGACAAACAGAATTAATGATAAAGCATACCAAACCAATTGTTTCTCTGTTTCTCATACAGTGTTTTCGGATTACTTTTTGGGGAATGAGATGAGTTCTATGGATGTGCCAAACATCATTCGCGCCACTGGTTTCGGCTGAGCCATATCACAGCGTCTCCAACAACAACAACAACAACCCTCATCTCCTGAGCCCGAACCAAGAAGGCGGGAAGCAACAACCGAGTCTCAAACCCAAGTTTGCTTCTTTTTACCTCTACGCCAAGTTATAACCTGACTGCCATGTTCCTTCTTCGGTCTTTGCCCGGCACGCGCAAAAAGCTCGAAAAAGTGGACGATGACCGAGCATACGCAATGTGCCCAAGCCATTGAAGGCGATGTAGAGCGATTACCTCAGCCGGGGGACTACTGTCTGCACCCAACACACAAGGACTCATCTCGTTATTCACTTGATGTTCCCACCAAACACGAGCTTCAAGGGCATCGATAGTCAAAAATAGAAGGTCGCCGGGAGTCCTCAACGCAGATAGGCCAAGTTTCCCAACCTTAAAGATGAACACTACGAACTTTGGCATTGTACACCCCTTGAGGAAAAGTAGAATGTGGTGACAGCGGTCACGTGCCGCGGGCTCGCGAAAGCTGCTCTGGCTTTTGTGGTTGATGTGATCTCTCCAACACCATGGTGATTAGGTTCTCGAGGTACTTGAAGCTATTGACTACTTCCAAACACCACAAACGGTAAGTGCAGGGACAGGTTCCCACCGGTACTTTGCATTTTAAGGATGCAAAGCACACCTGGAAACATCAGTCCCCAAGCCGTCTAACGCTCGTTGGAATACTTGTGCATTGTCACTCATCGAAATGATATCATAGGCATAAAAAGACTTCCCTGGGAGGCGTTCAGCTCCACCGTTTGAAAGAGCAAATAAAGTGTCTTCTGGAACATACTCCATGGAAAAGCTGAACAGAAATGGGGTTACAGGACATCCCTGCCATACTTTCTTGGAGACGACTAAGGGTGGAGAAAGCTGGCCATAAACCCTAACCCGACCTAATGTGTGACGGTACGACTCTCTGAGGACCGACACGTACCCCTCAGTTACCCCATTTTTCAATAGACAGTGCCATAGTGCAGAGGTATAAACAGACTCAAACACTGTGTGAATTTCCAAGAACACGATGACCGTTGGCTAATACTCCTATGGTTAGCACAGTCATTGCGCAGGATGGGGACGATAATCGACTCCACTCACCCATGAGGGGTACCAGATCTTTAAAGGCAAAACTCGAAATCATCCGACCGCCTCCACTCTTCCATCCCTAAATAAAGCTGGGGGAAACTCACCGGAGCCCGGCGCTTTATGATATCCTTATGCTCGGATTTCCCTGGAGATCTTCACCTCAGTAGGTGGATCCGTCGTAACAGGTCACCGAATACTTGCTGAAATAGCTGCGGGAGGTGCTGACGCTAAGGATCAGCTAAATTATGCCTGGATGTGCTCCACCCAACGTACAAGATGGTGCTGCAATCGTTGAAAAGCAAACAGTTAGCTTCACAGATCGTTTCGCTCACATCCAGTGCTTTCCAACTGGTAGCTCAGCTGAGCTGAAGCAGCCTGCAGGGATTTCCCATGGCGGCAGCACGTTCCGTCTTCAAAGCTCGTTGAAACCAGCAGATCTCGCGACCCATCAATAGGCTTGCACTGAGTTCACGTTTCGGTACTAGCCGTGTTTCATTTTATACTCGCTACCAACCGTAATGGACTGGTGTACGTCAAGAGGGCACAGAGACTCACGTGACGGGTCAAGCAGCGACTCAATTTTTTGCAGTCATTAAGTTCGCACTAACATGCTCTGGTTTTGCTTGGTTAGAGGTAGCTCTTCGTAAGAAGAAAATTCGACCAACTGACGACGGTCAAGCGTATTTGGTGTCTACGGCTACACCATCATTTTGTTATGGGCAGCAGTTCACTGTAGTTTGGTTTATCATCATGGCTTAATCATTCGCAACTTTTGCAGTTTCAACCAACTCCGGGTTAGACGGTTGTGATCCCCTGCTTTCTCTGTGTTGTGGACCCCAGCATTAGGTGGTATACATCAAGGGCATCGTAAGCAGTATTATAGCAATAAACCCCAGTCTTTGAAATCTAACCTGCATTGCATTCATGCTTCAGATGCGAAATATAAAAGAAACAATCTTTGATGGGCGCATGTTGATGTCATTAAGTCTGGCTTAGACGTCTACGGCGGTCTCAGCTTCATTCTGCTACTTTTTTTGTGAATCACTAACTAGTCGCGTCTACTGTGAATAATTCAAGTGATTATTTCTTTTTTCTCTTCACATAGGCCGTCGAATGTGGGAGATCCATGCTGGGTGCTACAAAGCCTGAAGAATCGACACCGGGTTCACTACGTGGTGACTTCTGTCAGATGGTTGGCCGCAACATGGTGCACGGGTCAGACTCTGTAGACAGCGCCGTGCGAGAAATCAGCCTCTGGTTCAACCCTCAAGAATTGTGCACATATGATCAGACGATGAAAGGTTGGATTCACGAATGAAAGACCCTAGGTTTACCTGATTGTTAGTAGTTGATTTTGCAGTACCGTAAATATATCAACTTCATTTCGATCTCTTGTCTTGTGTACCTGCTAGGAAAGTCTTGTCGGGAACCCGATATAAATTTCACGAACGGCCTCGTTAGATGTCCCATTGAATGATTGCGTCTCGAACAGCGCCCGGTAAAAACTTATTCAAAAAGATCCTTCTGTTTGATTTGCACCAATTCGCCTCGCTGCTTGCTAGCGGGATGGCCAGGTTTTACCTAAGTTGAACGTAACTTATTTCAGAGCAGCGTTTATAAGGTCTAGAGCACGGAAGTTATTCGAGTGTACGTTCTTTTCCACGTCGCAGATGTTCTGGTCTGTCGTCGTCTATCTTGCATTCCAGGAGCACGAAGGGTGCTCATTTTTTCGCATATGGAGAACGATATTTGACAACCACTGCAAAACGGCCAGTCCTTTGTTGTCGCACGACGAATAAATTGAATTCAGCGAAGTCAGTAAATTCACACACGAACTGCGTTTGCCATTAAGTTTCCAGTCGAATATGACCGTTCATTGGATGTGATCACTGTACTTCAAGAAATCAAACAGAAAATGTTGACGAAAGCAAAAGTGGCCCGGTTAAAATCTAGTTTGTTCCTCGGCGATTCCGTTGTCGAGTTGCGCAGTTCACACCAGCTGACGTAGGTTGTGATCCTTTCTGTACCGGACGTAACCAGTGGTTCATTTCGCGACGATACTGCTTGTGTCCTCGTGAGAACTTCCCGTGTGATTGTCTGATATGCGAATCGGACTCAGTTCCCGAAATAAATGCAAGAAACTCGATCAGGATTCGCTTGTCTCAGTAACCGACTAATTTTCCACGCAAGCAAAATGACCTAACGTATCATCTATGCCATTAGGAAAGAAACTAGTCTGACCCCCAGCGTGTCGCGTTTAAATATTATTGAAAGGTGCTACTAGATTCGTTGCATCTACCTCACCCAGTATTTGGCGGGTAGTTAAAAACTGTGGCTGGAATAGTAAAACAGATAGCAGTACTTCATTAGTTCGACTATTGATGTGCACCATCCAAGTTGATGGCTTGACGCCACGTACTTATCCTAAAGACCACCTGAGTTGTAGAGGCTATCGCGACCTTGTTGTCGCATAAGCAGGTTCATGTTCATACGCCCATAGTCCGTCTGCTTGACTTTGGGCCTCGCGGCAGTAAATTGGGACAGATGGTGATGGAAGGCGGCTGACTTAGTTCCTCGTCTTACCACGGAAGTGTATTGAATGAGGACTTTTCTCTACTTTGGTGCTCGCACATGGACGTAACCAGGTGTTGCTAAAGAAATCTACGGATTCCCAAAAAGCAGAATTACTCTGACGCAGCAAATAAGTCCATTATCCCTGAAATGGGTAGCTCCAACAGTTGCAATGGATTTTCTCTGGTTGACAGACTGTCCCACTAGTCAGTTTTCCCAGAGGTCCATGTCTTCTGGTCGTCTTGCGAATAAACTCTTTCAATGTATACAGTCAGTCGCGTTTCACCATCTCTGTTAAAGCTAAGAATGACGAAGTAACATGCCCTAGTTACCAAGAAATCCCCTCTAGGAAAGCGGCGCATATAGATACTGTGACCCGGAAAAGCACTAAACCGGATCATGCAAATGAGCGACTAACACCGCGTCAACATTCGGTGAAAGCGCCTCAGCATACAGCTCAGTTTCAAGCCGAGTCAACACTGGTAGAACGCGCCGGGCCGAGAGTTGTGTCGTAATTGACTGCGGTTAGGTAAATCACTAATTCCTCCAAATGCACCGGCATGGTTGGGGTAGATGTCTCAGGCTTTGAGTTGGCTACTCTCCTTGAATCCCCCTTGAAGTGCCTTCGAATGCCCAAGGTCTCAAGTAGCCTTTCTTAAGGAAGCCCTACACACTACTTTTAATGGCGGAGACGTTTCCACGAAATTGCGAGTGCCCAGAGCCGTCCATCCAGATTGATTCCTGGCAGTGACTAACGAAGGTCGCCAAGTCCGATTCCAAATCAACCAACGGCGGCGCACAAAGTACACGACTGTGTGCTTGTCGGCATCGATGGCAGAGGGATGTTCTAAGCACCCGGGATTTCTAGCCCTCTTCAAAGAGCGTGGGAATGGAGTAGTCACTAAACGGTCCGTAGTAGGTAATGAGATCGCCCAACCGTCCTACTCCACTTTGGGGTAGAGCCTGTGGTAAAGAGCTCGGGATGGGGTCTCTTAAATCAACCCTCTACTTCCGTTAGGCCAGCTGAGTAACGTAATAGTCACCGAAGACGTATGAAACCTGAGAAATAGCGGGGGTTGTCAAAGTTGAGACTGGAATAGTTTGTGCGTTTGATGAACCCCGCGCGCTTTTCGCCCTTTCGTCCGCCATCAGACGAAAAACCCACTTTAAGCTTAGCTACACTATCGTTCAAACGGTAGAGGGAAACTGCAACTCGTTTGGGTTTTCAATCAGAAGCAAAAACTTGCCTGTACATGTTAGGTCAGACAATTCACTACTTGAGCAAATATCAGTGTCAATTCAGATAAAGATACTCCCATAATCATTTGAGATACAAAAACAGGAAGAGTGTGACAGGGGAAAACCCTCAAATTCCAGTGGAAGTCCGCAATAAGCCCGAACTCGGCTTCGGCTGCCCACGTACGAAGATGGGGTAAGTGAAATGAATTTTGTTTCCCCGTCTTCTAGACAGTTCTTGTTGGAACTGAGGACTTTGGTTGAGAACCCTAATCATTAGGGTGCTTAGAGGTTGGATTCCTTAGCAGTATCCGTCCTCCATTTTTCTGGGGCACAGACCAAAGCAGGCGCCGGAATAATCGACAATCCCTGACTGACGCACTTCATCGTTAGTCTAAGTCGGAAACATGTGCAAGCACTGAGGACATTTAGGCTTAAGAAATACAATCAGTCCAGCCTTGCACTTGCATTAATACTACCTCCACACAAATGGAAAAAGACTTCAATTTTTTCATTACATTGTCTCTATATCGGAAGAACAAAGGATGGCAAGATTCCTAGAATGGTTTCCAGAAACGTTTGTGTGGAGGCTACTTCGTGGAGGTTTATTTGGAGACGACAATCAGGACCTTCGGCTTAACAGTCTGACCTATAACGCAGCGGAGCCTCAAGCCAGCACGAGAACATATCTGAAACACCTTCAGATATGCCAGGTAGGTCGTTACAAATGGAACTTGATGCTACTCAAATTTGGCGACTAGACTAGAATCACTATTTCTAAACCTATGTGGTCGCGGAACACAATGGGAAAGGCATTTATGCGAGCTGCCATCAAAAAATAAAATAACGAATAGCGAACAGAAATTTTGACTGATGTATACGAAATGACGCTGCAGGATGGTCGTATGGCAATGTGCTGACTGTATCTACGCTAGGACCATTACTTGAGTCGTATACTGAGAAATATCGAAATCAAGGATACAAAAAACTTTAAATACAAACGAGTTGGAAAGAGACAAAAGAAAACAACGGAAATTGATGCAGAACGCCGAGGTCAGTCAAGACCGACGACCGTGAGGAACGCTGCCTTTGTTTATCGTTACCCGGTCACACCGACAATATGAACGATGACGATCGGGATCATGAGCGGGGCAGGAAAAGAGCAAAAACTGTAACAATACTAGGAATTATGAAGAAAATGATAAAGATGAGGATAAGAAACAGTATTAGTGTTAGTGTGTAACACTAAGTGTAGCAGATTTCCTCAGGGTGTTTGTTTGGATTCATGTACACATGTACACGAGCTAGTGGGTACGGAAAGTGTGAGATGACTGATGAGGCAGTATGGAACACGTCGGGAGACGTTTTGTTCGAGCACAATGGATGACTCGAGAGAAATGATACTAAAAAGGTATATATGCATGTGTGCGCAGGGGAGTGCCGAGTGAGTAAATGCGTGTCAAAGTGCACAATTCAACGGTGGATGTAGAACAAGAAAACAGTGAATAAGAGAGCAAAAGAATAAATGTCGCAACTGCTCTCGGAAGTCAAGAGAGCTGTGCCTTAGATCTGTTTGTTTGCGTATGCGCTGATGCTCTAGCACTTATATCCGGCCAGATGAACAAGTGTTGGATGGGGAAGTGAAGGAAGCGTAAAAATCGCATATACACCCAATTTTTCACATCAATCGAAGGAAATCCCACTGCTGTTACGTGGATGAGTGGGCCAATAGCCTCGAACTACCTGTGTGGGTCACACCGAAACCGTTGTTGTACGACTGGGCCCACGACTATTGGTTTCGGATGATTTTAAGACTTGGGGTGTGCCCGAAGAAACGAGGTTCACAAATTTCTCTTTAAAATTTTCCTTCGTGGTTCCTGAGGAAGCAGCTGTAAATTTCCGTCGGAATGGATGAAAAAACGCAAAGAAAAGCCGAGTTCATAGGTTATTGAAGTAAAGTGAACTTCATAACTAACTTAATAACATAAATGTGCTAACAAAATCGAGGAGGGTTTTCACGTTTTTACTACGATCCAAAAACTTCTTTTGAAGCAGTCATCAGAGAAAGCGACTTATCAACGATTAGTGATTTGTAATTAGAATCAGAAGAATAAGGTACTAATCTGCACCTAGTTTGTTCCTTTGGTAGTCAGTATTTATTCACTCATCCCGTATATATATATATATATATATATATATATATATATATATATCTTACTGTGGATATTCGAAAATATATACATCATTGGGTACAGTCGAATCAATACTCACTATGAGATGGGGTGACAACAGCAGAAAATGACGGCTTATCCAGGACGCGAGCTGGTGGATCGAATGACGAGTGAGCACTGTTCAGATGCGGGTCGGGATGAGATAGGTAGCGCGTGGTGCAACCCGATTCGTGAAACGGCGTCGTAGTCACGTCGCTCCTGCAGTGAGAATGAAGAGGTCCCGAAGAAAAACGGTTCACCAAATGGAACGAACTCACGTTCGAGTCATTTAGGTGAGTCATGTACGCCTCGGCTACGGCCTCCTGTTCCAGTACAAGGCAATCCATAAAATCGCTGTGGTAGGTATTTGACAGGAAGACAGTTTTTACCGACATGTTAAATACTTATGAGAAGATGCGTCAAGCAATATTAACGCAAGGCTCTCCTTTGAGAATCACCTATACTGTTGATTATTCCTAATAAGCCGGATGAGACAGCTGCACAGCGTTTCTACGACTGTGAATATTGAGTTAAGCATTTGCACTGTGGAATAAACCAATTTCTAACAAAACATTATCAGGAAAAATCAAATGAATGGCGTTTTTATAAATAACACACTACACTCATACAGTGTGGCAACAAGAAAACCAATAAACCTGGCTGTCCTGAAGACGCAGCTGTGTGGACTTTATGCCTTGGCACAGTTTTCTTATACGATTTATGGACCATATGAAGTTCCTAAGTTGCAATGCTCACGGGGAAAATTCACCGAACCAGGGATACTAAAGTTAGCGAAACAACTTTGTTTGGTCGACACAGGTTCACAGAAGGAACATCAAATATTTCCGCTTGGCATTGAACCACAGGTAAGCATCTCTCCTGGATTGATAATTGGTCGCCGGCTGCTTCCATTACACCCTCGTCTCGCTGTTCTTAATCAAGCTAATTGAAGGGTGGTGTAGAACTATTCACGCCAACAGATGACTGGATGGACTATTTAGGGTGGGGTCTCGACGACTTTTTTCACGATCATACTGTCTAGATTAAAAAACACTAAACTCGTTTCAATGACCCCGTTATACTGTTTCATCGAACTTTACAAGTATCACGTTTCTTTTCAATAAGCGGTTTAAAATGATCCTGAGGTATTTCTTCTTCTCAAGGCTTTCACGTCTTTCGATTATAAACTTTTTGCAGTTTCGATTGCCTGCAATACAGCAGCTCAAATCCTCTTTATGTTCATCTGGATAGGTATACTTTTAAGTTTTCCCCAACCTCACCGTTCTGGGGGCGTCAGTGATTCGGCAATATCTAGCAGGATGCTTAGCTTCGGTTTTAGTGCACTCGTTAATGCGTCAACCAATAACAATCGTTGTGCGATTACGAGCCAAGGATCCAAGACTGTGCTCAACTGGAATTCTGTGCTATAATCAAACGCCTCAGTTCGGGTCAGCCGTCGGGCCAACTGTGAGTATCGCTTTGAAGAATCCGAGGGTTTTGCGTCCGCGCTGTATTCCGTGATATCTAGTACTGATGTCGTGTGCCTGTTCCGCTGTGCTTGACATCTGGTGTTAACATCATGTATCTCCTGTATTTCTAGAGTTCTATCAACCGGAAAATGTAGGAAAGTTCATCCTACTAATGTAATGAAATTGGTACCATTCACTTGAAAAAAATACGGAACCGGATCTGTCAGTTACAAATATGCGACTTGAGACCTAACGCACAAATCACAAGTCCTGAGTCATAATGCATCACAACAATTAGTACAAGGCGACACGAATCTCCAGACGAAAGCGAGGAGAATATACCTCTTGTAAGAAACAAAAATAAGGTTATACATACATTCTGAGCACTTCCCAGTCTCGCGACTAGTATGAGTGACCTCGCGCGGATGGCAAAATGAGACATATTTGACCAGAAAAGTAAAACCGTAGCGAAAACTAGGCCGAAATTCAGGACACTCACGTCATACTAGGATGCGGAGATTTGCGTTTGTCGCGGCGATACGCGCGAGCAAATTCATCATGTCTTGCACTTTTCTTCCACAGGTAGTAATAATGCACTAAGTCGGCCACAGTCTTGTGACGTAACTAAAACAAACAAGATAATGGGGTTATCATCTCACTAAATGACGCATACCAGTAACTGAATTTTGTAAGGCACAGATTATCACAAAGGAAGGCATGAAGCCTGGTCTTCGAAACCGCTTTCGCCTGTAACAATATCAGATCGAACAAATGCACACTTCGCGCGGTTGCCTGTTCCGAAGGAGGCAATCGAACAGTTTCGTTTCGAAGATAAGAAGCAGTAACACCTCATCGTCGAAAATCACAGGGAAAGCAACTTTACGTTGGTTCGTGCCCGCACGAGACCTATTGGGGCTCCAAGTTGCATACTCAGCTTAAACTTCAGCGTTTTGATTTTCGGTTTCCCGTAATACTGCAACAGGTAGACTCCCTTGAACCCAATCACATAAAATCAGGCAATAAAAAGTTAACGGTATAGTATACACCATGAGAGAGCAGCAGACTCAATAAGTTCGAAATCAAGAACGTCACTAGCTGCAGCCTTGAACTATGTCACTTGTTATCTCTTTTAAAAGAGGGGAGGAGATAACCGATGATGTGGAAATAGAGACTTAAAAGTTCTCATAGGTTTAGTGAACCATTTACGATCTTCCTTCTTCCTTCATCATTCTTATCCTTGTTCGCCACTGATGCATAAACATGAGCTCGCTACCTCATCTGCGTATACCCGGAAGAAAAAGCGAAGAATACTGAGAAGGTAGGCTTGAAACAAGTGTATAACAAGCAGAACCTTTCGGATCTAATAACAGTACTGACTGGAGCATTGAGCCACGCCACCTATTATCACAAACAACAGCGTGGGGGAATTCCGTGGATCCCAATCCAGCACTTACACAAGTCAGACCACCGGTTAAAATCCCCCTACTTTTTCGCCAAGCTTAACGTAACGAAAAAGTGGGACCGATCACCCTGCCCATTTTCTGACCAGTCTCTCTCAGAAAAATGCACAGTGAGAGGCCTACGGAGATGCGCAACCTGTTACGTAACCTAACCGCCTTAACCTATTAAGATGGTACTTCCAAAAACTGAACCACAAGACCCAACACATTACGGCTAACATGTGAGTTGCTAGTAAAATTCCCCCATCATACTTGAATAATAATAATCGCTGACAGCCTTCGTACAACTGACGTCCAGAACGGCCATATGTTTGGACTGACCTAGTTGCTGCTGCGTACAATCGACCTTTGAGCAATAACCGATGTCACACTGACGCCACAGTGGATAAATACCAAGTGGACCGTCAGTATATGCGACGATACTTCCTCCGATATAGGGCAACCTTCTGAGGTACAAGTGCCCAAGTAATCTAAGTAACCTTCGCTAATACAGACCTGGAACATTTAACACTTCGAAAGCCCAAAACGCATTCAAAACTTAGCTACATTGTCGTTCAGACGGTCGACAAACACTCACAGGTTACATGGGCCTGCGCTCGAAAGCACATTATCCGTACACACCAAATCAGACAATTCACTATTACTATCATTTACCCTATTATCTTTATTAGTATTAATGTTGCTGTTATTTATATGCACTACTTCCATATCTGGATAAGGCGATTTCCCAAATTATCTCAAACATAAAACTGAATAAAAGAGACAGGATAATGTTGGTGGTACACTATTCCTCGTGGTGAACTCGCGTGAAATGTAACTGTGAGCGTGAACTACGCTTCTTCTATTCGTATGAGAACATTCGAAAAAAGAACGGTTTCGTCAGGCACTGGTATCAAATCAAGAAAGACAGCTTTTTCTCATGACTGCAACGTTCTCTGTTTTCCTGTACTGCCTTAACAACCATTGCTCATGATCTTTTCTCATGCCTTTAGCTAGCTATTTGACGTCTCAAAAATTTGCACTCCTCGTTGAATGTGGCACTGCTGAATTAAAATGGAACTCTCTACTGCAAATTAATCATCGCCGTGTCCGCTCTACGAACAATAACAGAACCAAATGGAGATCCAGAGAGAGCAAAGAAGGGGTGCATCAAGTATAAAGTTATACATATATATATATATATATATATATATATATATACATTTTAAAAACAGCGGTGGGATGGAACTATACATGGCCAAGTACACAAACAAGCCAGGCAACAACGAAAGGCCATCTACCCCAAAACGACCGGGAGTGCTGGAACTAGAACATTTGGGCCTTAAAGCGGCAGATGCCCAATCCACTGGGCCATCACCAATGGGAATTTCTTACTCGAGTATCACGGATTTGCTTGAAATCTTTATTGTACAAAGCGAAGCCTTTTTCGAAAGCTGTCGCATCGGCCTCGGACCAAGTTTCCATGTAACCGGGAATTTCTGCAACCGGGGGGGGGTGAGTAGTGTTAAGATGAGAGGACGATGGATGCATTGGAGAAAAATAGGTGGAAAGCCGAAATCTGCAGGATAATTCGTTTTAGTGAGTGAAAATTGGTTAACTTAGTTGGTTACACTAGGCTATCTTCAATATGACCTGATGGGTTGTTTTCTTTGACGAATCCGATAAATTTTATGAATAATTCACAGAAAAAGAAACATTCGGTAAAAACGTCAAGGAAAAAGGCATACACTACAGCCTATATTTTTCCACTTCGACATAAGTCAAGCAGATGATATTCTGTCCCGAAAAGCATCTGTGTACCGCGTGTTCCACAGAAAATTTGCCAGATTGCATGAAATCAAGGTTAATAAGAATACCATTAACCTTGCTCTAGCGTGCTCAGATTTTGATTGCTGCCAGACAGCACCAGATAATAGTGAAAGAAAAAATCGCAAGATCAAAAGTCAGAACAAAAACAGAGAACCAGAAACCTTCACACAATCAAATTTACATTTATGATCTAATGCCATATATGTAACCACACGGTTGCTAATAGAGTTCTATCACGTTCCAGTAATATAACGCGAACACGGTGTTCAAACACCGACGATCTTCGTAGATGTATTCCCAAAGACTTTCTTATGGGCCGCACAGCAGGACCGACCTTCTACCGCTGCGTACATTTGAACTGTGATCAATAAGCCAATGCTACAGACGTCCCAAACTACCGAAAGTCAGCCGTATCTTCCGCAGAACCGATGAAAATTCGCCCAATATAGGACTTTAAATAGCAAAACTCATTTACTTCGAGCAACTCCTTTCCTTCCAGAACAAAGCTCATCTTTGAGGGAGCCCAATGTTGCAGCAGCATTTTCCGTTCAGAACAAGAAAACTTGTTTCAAACATCTATGCTATCATTCAGATGGTAGAGAAATACCTGGGTTTTAAATCAGAAGCCCAACACAGTCCGCATATTCGAATCCAGACAACTTAGGAGCGATATCCAACAAAGGTACAGATCCACATATTCGGTCCACTGGTGTGCATGAAATTTGCGGATGCAACCGCCTACACGTCAGGCAGACGCATTAGATTAAAACCTAATGTTTTATAACGGAAAAAGAGAAGTGAATTTTGGCTTTACTTTGGCCGCAAATTCCCAATCGATTCTGTCTCATGAGAAAAATCGAGTCCAACAGACAAAAAAGTCCGTTTATTAACCAAAATCGAATTGCTTATATTGGTTTTCAATGATCAACACTCACTAGTCGATTGGGTCTAGCGTTAGTCATCGACTTTCTTATGTGACGTTTTTGCTCACATTATCGACTGATGTAACCGATGCGATGTGGCCGCCGAACTGTTGATCATTGACCAGGGTAATGGATAAACCCAGTCAGAATCCACTACTCTTATACAGTTGAACTCCGATTCCGCTCAAAAATGTCGCCAGACTGGTAAACATTTAATTGTGGACTCAGGAGTTACTGATGGGCAGCAACAAGATTAAGCGGTTCAGGGAAAATAGAAGGTTGTGGAAGTTGGTATAACTTTCAATCTTTACCTCTTGACTATAAGTACTGATTCACAGTGAATGGGATCTTGAAAACAAGCTGAGTTAAAAGAATTTTCCCATTTTCTGCTAGCGAAAGTGAAACTTCAGTGTGAGTCAACGGTACTAGGGAGATTCTGAGGGAGTCCTGTCAACCAATGATTGCATCGATGTGCCCAAAATGTGACAGATATTTTGTTAAAATCATGAGGATATTAGTTTCATTAGTATGGGATCCGATCTATTCGCGAGAACTGCTGTTTCCATTATCCATAGAGCACTCTCAACAGATATATGGGAGAGGGACAAACTGGTTGGTAGGGTATCGTTATATTTTTAGGACGGACGTATTTTCGGTAGGCCGACAGGCTGCACTTTTTTCAGAAACCGGCATTTGTTTCAGCTAGCCGAGTGATTTGCTGACGCTAACCCTGACCAAAGGCAAGAGAAAATTAACTCTACCGTTGTGTAAGAACCCCTGAAACTGCGATTCACCCGGACAGTTGAAGTTTGTCAGCTTTTCCATTTTTATTTGACAATTACTTCCCTGAAGTGTGAATGTAGTGGAAGTAGCACGCCCCATAACATTTAGACCCTACTGCACTGAAAGTGAAACAAAAAAAACATGGTCCGGAAACCGTGAACGGCAAAGAACCATGCACAAGATCATAAGAGATTAAGCTTGATAACGAGCAGGGCGATGGGATAATCCCACCTACTGACAAAGTGACCAGTGATGCTGGGATCCCGTTGAAGGCTAAGCGGATAAGGTCGTGGCGTCTGGACGTGAACGTCTCCGGTTCGAACCTCTTCACTCAGTCAACGTCTCCATTTGGCATCCGCCTGTTGGCCACGACCTCCTTCCCAAAAATGATGTATTCCATAAGTAAAGAAAAAGAAACCCATAACCTTAAAATACACAGAAGTTTAACCTAGTCTTTTACTAAACCAAAGGTGATTTACATCACAATCGGCAAACTCCATAAAGTGTAGGAGACGTTACAACAAGATTCAATCTGTTGGCTGTGCTTTGAAAACAGAGTGTAAGTGACTGGAAACACAGACATGGAAGAAGTGTTTCAAAGCGTCGTAATATGTACTGTAAAAGAAAGCTGAAATAAGAAAGCTCGCCATCTACGAACTGCGGACTTATAAGGGTGACGGACCACCTGAGAGATGAACAAAACAATCATGAAAAGGGGAACTAAGAAAGCGAATTCTGAAGAACAGGAACCAAAATTATGATGATGGAAAAGGCAACCAAGCAACCGCAAGGCAACGGAAATTTCCTTACGGAATATGGTTTGGACAGGAGCCACCGATTAACCGAACGGCCATTAGTCGAAAGCGACCAAAAGAGAGCGATGTTCAAGTGTCGAGCAATTGTGAGCTTCGTAAAAGGGGAAGCTGGCGAGCGTCAAAAAGCAGTTTCTCGTGAAGCACGCAAGGCAAATTTCGACACAAATGGTGACCAATAAGGAGAAGAATTTACGGATAACCTCGGTGATCAAACTGACCCCATGGAGTGAATGGGAACCGAGTAAAACAGAAGCATAAAGAATGAAAGCATTAACAAAACATTGAAACGGGTGATAGGTTGACGTGAGAAAATTATTAAGAAACAGAGGAAAGATGGTGGGTGCAAGTATGTAACCTTGAAGGATACCAGAATTCAGAAGCGGTGGAGATAAGAAACCATAAATTCGTGAGAAAACGACTTGGATGGTGATAAAGCATGACATCCACAATATGAGAGCCAGATGGGACCTGAACCAAAACATTTTCAACAGTAGGCTTTCGCACCCAACTCTAACCACTGAGATGATCAGCGAGACCAAAAATAAGCTGACAAAAAGTGCAAGTTCGCAAAACTCCGTAAGCCGATATCATAGTGACTGTCCTCCAGCAGGCGGTTACGTTTGAGAGAAGGACGAAACTGGTTGGCAGAAACGGTTTCAAAGACTTCAGGAAGCATGCACGCAAGGTCGATGGAGTGACAGTTATTGACACTAGAAGAGCTGCCATGTTTCGGGATAGGGAAAATAATTAAGGTCTCCCATAAACGTAAAAGTCTCGTAATGAAAGGAAGAAATGAAAGAACGACATACAATGTGGAGCTAACTCTGGACCACATAGTCTTGGAGCGACAGGTGGAGTATAGTCTGGGAACGGTGATTTGAAAATATTTATAACAAACAGAAAATGACAGACCTTTCTGACAGCTCCAACAGGAAGGAAGCCGGAAAGGAAGAATGAAAGAAGTAGTACACAATAGACATTTCGATTCAAATCACGAATGACAGTAGTGAAGATGGTGAGATCGTGGTGTCTGCTCTCTCAGTTCAGTTCAGTCCGGACAATCATTAATTTTGCAATAACACGCTATGGTTGTGGTTGCTATCTCACAGCATCATCTGCTAAGACGGAAGACGAGCCAGAAGTACCGAAAGACTGACCGCAAGTTGAACTGCACAGAAGCAAAAAGGTCTCGAATACAAGAACGCCATATCACCCATCGTCTCCAACCACTGCTTCGGGAGATCTCGCGGGCCCAAACCTTCACGAGTCGGTCCACTGGATATCATATTTTCTACTCATGTCATGAAGTGACCATGCCGAACTATCCTCCAACCATTACCTGCCTCAAAGCAGCGCACGGCGAGGGAGTCGGTCTATGGGCATGTGCAAAACATATTTCAACCACCTCAACCTATTGTGACTCAGTGCCTCCTCTGAAGACTGAACCCTAGAACCCAGTACCATACGCTTAACTTAAGTTATTCACAAAAGTTTCCCATCATATTCTAAAAAACTACAACGGTGTTCAAACATCGAAGGTCTTCGTATATCTTCTGCTCTGAATGACCATGTTTTGAAGCCGTAGAGCAATATCGACCTTAATGCTGCCGTGTATACTCACGCCGATGCCACAGGTGTGCCAAATTAGCCAATGCCAGTCGGGTCTTCTGTGCTCGCGAAGATACTTCATCCGATATACGGCCACTAGGTAAGATACAACTATTCAAGTAAATGAATCTGTCCATCTCACTCAGCTCTTCCGGTCCAAGAACAAGGTTCGGTCTTGAGCCAATCCAGTCAGTCAAGCATTACCATCATTCAGACGATCGAGAAAAGCTTGCAACTTACCTGAATCTTCACTCAGTAGCACAATATCGTCTGTCTGAGCAAATATCAATGGGACTATTCTCACATGAGAACCACTACAATGAGACAGTTATAAAGGAAGGGGAAAAGAATGCAACCTTGACAAACACTATTACTCGTGATGAATTCGAGTGAAACATTGCCAGAAACGCGAACTTGGCTTCGGCTGCTTACATACAATGACTGAATTAGCGAAGCTAATTTGTCTAAGATCTGCTGCAAAGAGAAAATTTGGCCAAAAGAACCCCGACCGGGACGGAAACTGGCTTGATTCTCACGCGTGCACATTTCACGAGTACTATATAGTCAGCGGAGGATAATTCCTCAGAGCAGTTTGGATGCCATGAGAACAAAACTAATAACTCTGCGGCTTTTACCTGAAGTTCTACCACCTTTATTGCAGATCGGCACAATCACCGATTCATACCAGTTCCTAGGAATTCGCTTCCCAGATCCGAGAAGTTTCATTAACTCCGATGTCAACACTTTGCTACCATCCTCAAAAAAGTCTGCTGACAGTTCACCTGGTTCAGCTGCCTCATAACTTTTAAGAAAACCTATCTCTCTAATGACCTCCATTTTCGATGGAAAAGTGGTATCTACCTTCATTGGTTCACTTCCAGGCATAAGTTGAAGTGCCAATATGTCTGCGGGTCAACTAAAGCGTTTCGCCTAACGAGCCAGCCGACGCTTACGAGATTCTATCAGTGTGCCGTCCCACTACTTAATCACTTCGCTTACGCTCGGCTTCCGTGGACCAGTATTCCCTAATCAGTCGACAGAAAAAGTTGCGCAGCTCCCGGTGGATGAAAAGTATTACATCACCTCTGGAATTCACTACTGGTGTGAGAACCGCCAATCCAACTCTCAGACCTGGAATGGGAAACTACATAAGGCACCAATGGGTGGGGGCATAACAGTGAACCGACCGACACCGAAGCCGTCCATCACACCGATCAGGAAATAAACCTTTCATGAGAGAAAATCAATATCCATGGTTGTTCAGATAACGACCTGAAATACAGAGACGACGATGTGGGTTGTGTATCGATTTACTCTTTACGTGAGATTCGATGGTAAGATAATAAGAAATATGCGCATGTCAACCTAAGTCACCTAGGCATCTGTAGAACAGCATAGGTTGGCGACAAATAAATAAATACAGAAGTTTGCTATTCCTGTTCCTTAAGTTCCTCAGCTGGCGGCGCTGCGAGGTAGCATTCGAAACCAGAGCATACCATTGTAAAGTCACCGTTTAAAAACAATAAACTGAAATAATCTCCGAAGCGCGCGATCATATTATTAAAGGTCTTGATGCCCGACTTAGACAGGTGATAATGTCATTCGGCTAATTACCACATCTGACTGATTGGGACATTATGCGACTAAAAGCGACTCCAATTTTCAGTATCATGGTTACCGGTGTCCCTCGAGGCTGTGGTACATGGCTCCTCTACCGCACTCATACGCTCAGGATGCGAAAAAAAGGTATTGTTATCATGGCCAACAGAGATACTCTGTTGTCCCATCCCTGCTAACAGTTATGTAACGACAAAGAAGAGGGTCACAATGCAACATCGAACCACTTGACATGAGCAACATTCCTATCAGTATGGATCCATAAAGGATTGTCATCCAACAGAATCAAACCAAAACAAACTTCGCTAAAAATAACTAAGCTTGATGGTCGGGAACGACCAAAAAAGGAGAAAACCGTAAATGAAACAGGCAAGATCAAAAGTTCTTACATTGTTCGGAGAAGAATAGATAGCTGTTGAGCATTCGTCAGCGTAAACCAACAACTGTAAGCAGACGGGGGTGGTCGGAACATAACTGCATGCTTCCGGGGGTATTTTTCAATCCTGACTGACTTATTTGAAAGTACCCAGCAACTTTGTCATTCACTCTGGCTAATATTTTCACTACCTGCTTCGGCATCACTGCAGCACAAACGGTATGCATCTCTGTGACCCCCAGCATTGCAAAGCACAACCAATAACCATAATGCAAAAACCACAATAAATAGATCACATAAGGAGAAAACAATAAAGGCGTGGCGATGAGTTGGATATCTTTTAACTCCAGAAAGATGACCAGCAATAAAATTCAAAACTCTTACCTTTATAGTTCAAACGTGAGGATCGTCGCTCAGGTTGGAACGAAGCATTCGAGGGAATTTCTCGAAGCTTGGCACTCCTCAGAAAGATTGATAAACAGACACTCCGATCTGGACGTCGTTTATCTATCGATCCGATCGAAGGACCAATCAGCACAAGCCAGCAGAAACGGACGCTGATTCAGCTCACCAAATGTCAACAATAAACGAAGGTGAACAAAGAAACCGGACGGAATCTCTACCCTACCACTTCACCCAGGGCAAATGATCAACACGAGGTGACCCATTTAGGCCGACGATGGCAACCAGACGCTGGCCACATCATAGCATTGAGAATGTCCCCTAGGCTGGTGATCAGACGTTTGCAATCAAAATTGCCCAGCTCAGCGAACAAACCAATATCACACCAGATATAACTGTATATGCCGAGCTAGCAGCGGCGGCATATTTGTACGACCTATCCCTTTGCCTAGCATAGGTTCAGCACAAAGGTTACTCGTTAAGTGATTTTATTCAGGTAGAATTTTCTTCGCAGATATCAATACAATCGAAGTCACTTGAGTGCAGCGGAATCCTAAAGTCACACAGTACTCCTAGTTGTGTCCCTCCACCGCCTGTCCGCTGTGTGACAAACTTAGCAAGTCTGGGAACTATATGTGAAATATTAGCTGCACATGTGACTTCGATCCAATATCGAGAACTACCAATTGGGTAAGTTCTTACCACATGGCTGATTCGAACGAAGGTGGACACCAACGACTGCTATGTTAACCTTGTTCCCCAGCTCGAGCCGACGGTTGGAAAAGGAAGTACAAAAGCTCTCTTGGGAATAACTCGAATAAGTTGCTGTTCATAAAACTGTTCTCTAAATTTCAGTGCGGTTCCACGTGATACTAAGATACAAACTTTTTTAAGTTCCAACGTGCCAAGTGAAGACGGATGGAATCAATAGGGTGGGCTGAATTGCGAAGTATGGAGGGGGGGAGACGACGGATAAAGCAAAGTTAAGCTCACGACAGCATCGTTAATCAATACCCCAGTGCAACACCAACGAGTGAAACGAACTGGTGGAATGCATTCGACCGAAACATGTTACGACGGGCCACTTTGCGATCTAGTCGCAACATTAGCCACACGAAGCGATGAAGACCAGACTGATTCTTACGGGGTTTATCAACCACTCAGGTTAAATTGCGGAGAATTCAGCACAGTCTGCTTCGACCGTGCACATACAGAGAATCAAACAACTAATCAACTCTTTTTGATTATTGCCCCTGGTTGTGTTTTCTTTTCAAGAACGGTGGTTCAGCACAAACCAAAATAGGCAAAACTTCTGCCTACTGAACGAATTCGCCAAGAGGGAGGAACGTGAATTCACCCTCTCGAATTCAGGTCAAGATGGTGGTTTTGAACTGACCCGAGTCGAATGAAGCCGTTAAATTACTAACATATATATATATATATATATATATATATATATCATCAAATCAGTTAGCGGAGCCATGCGACAGGAAATAAAAGTCTATCACAAAAATGAACTAGGAATGTAGGATTCAATCCTCTGATGGTTTTTTAGAGGGGGGAGAAAAACGCTTAACCTAATTATCACGTTATTTCAGTTATTTCGCCGAGACATTGTAAAAGTGTTAATGATGACTATCCTGGAGCCAAATGTATACCGAAAAATGCGTTGTAGGGGTTGAAAATAAAAAGTGTACGTCAAATGGAACCCAGTCAAACAAGATTTAGCATATTAATATACACTACCAGATCCCCGAGGGCAAGTCAACTTTCAGGGTGGTGAATCTCGCACTGGCCAGGCAATTCCGGCCTAACCGGAAGTGGCATAAGGTGAACTGGCTTAAATGTGTCACTATTTCACCGCTCCCACCGAACTTTGATTGGTTTTTGTCCATTTGAGGGGAAGCTGAAATTCCAATCAGAACATTTCCGTACGATGTTTCGTTGCTTCATCTGCGCACTGGCATCATTTAGGCGCTAAACATTTTGTCCTAGTGGTCCTTCTTTAGTGTACGGAGATACAGCAAAATCAATTGTGATAAAATCTGGCGATTTTCTTCGAGCGTGTAAAATACTCACAAAAAAAGGAAGATTATAGGTACCCACAAAGTCAAAAATTACGAGAAACCGGCAGAACTGTGAAGAAAAACAACCGAGCGGGAATGTGGTCGTGAAATGATCGAAAAAGAAACACAGGACAATGCTTTATACGATCGAATCCAACAGCAATCGCCGAGGTTAAGTTCCATCACAAAAGCCTCGTGAGTTTGACACTGGAAAATCTGGAGCGCTTAGTAAAATAGATACTGAAAAGTTGGCAAAAGCTGGTCCAGGGAGTTTCAAAAATGTCGTGTTTTAAGCGCGACGTCAGAAAATACTCGCCCTCTTTGTTGGCATGACAACAAGTACCTGAGTTGGGTCAGAAATGGCTAAATAAACGATCGAATGGAGAGGAAACTGAACGAGACGGCGATTTGAAAAAAAGCAACTCTTTTGTGGGTTGTCCTGGTAGTAGCCATGACAACCGGTCCGAGTCGAGTCAGGCAAATTCAGGTGGGTACCAGATGCGCAGCAGGGATGAAAGAAATCAACCTGAAGTAATCCACTTAGCCGGGATGTATAAGACCAAACAGTGGGCGTAAATCGACTAACAACCGTGTGACGTTCGAGAAAATTTATCCGAGGTCTAGATTAATAGTAGAATCTAAATTAATTACGAATGAGGATTTCAGTAGCCGTGGTCAGTGGTCCTGCATGGACATAAAACTTATAAAAACAAAAAGCATACAGACCGGCGAATGGTGAAGTTCACAAGGTGTAACTGGGGGGTCAACTGAAGTATCACAGTACATGCTAGCGGAAGATGCCAAAATGTGCTTACCAGCCGGTGAGACGGTCCGAAAACGTAATCGTTGCAACGCCTCGTCCGAATCAAAATTACATCGCATCAGCATAAACAGCGCCTTTTTGTTACACACAAACCATGTGCGACCGTGGGTTTTGACAAGGCATCGAGGGATAAACATGAAGAACGAAACTAATCAGGAAATGAACGAAACCGACGAATAGAGGAGACTACGCTTATTTACGGGTTACGCAAAACAGAAACGGGCTTGTCTTGAATCAAATGACTGAGTTCGATTATGCGACAAACGCACCATTTGAGCAACTGAACCAAGTCAACAGAAAGAATCCGGCGAGAAAATTATAAATATGACTAGCTGAAACATAAATGCTCAATTACATCTACAACAGCCTGTTTTCGCTATCAATAAGAATACTCTATGGAACCCAAGAGCGGAATAACACTGATTGCTTTATTTTACTGTTTGAATTATTCACACAATTTCATCATCTTAGCGATTGACAACTTTGGTCCAGGCACTAATTAAAGCCATATCCCCACTTACCAAACCTGAACCACATCGATTCGCTTAAATTCAACACTATATCATCTCAACATGAACTGAAGTTTTCGTAAATTCTTGAACGAGCTGAGAAGTCAAATGAAGCTACAAATGTTGATACAATCTAAAAATATGTGATTGGTTGGCTTTGAATTTTCTAGATTGTAGATTAAGGTTATTTCGTTTGACTCTTAAACCGCCTTAAACAAATTACGAAAAGCGCCAACTGAAGTTGGAAGCGTATGGTTTCAGTAGCTGCCTTCAGGATGTCATTATTTTTGGCACAAGCTCCAGTTAGTTGTTGGTATATTCCATTAGTACGACGAAGATACTGGTGTTAAAGTATTGACAACCTCGTTGGATTTTTCATTCGCAGCTCATCAGAATCGCATAAGGCTTGTGTCGGACTAGACCGCAACTGGCACAGATGAATAGTCAAACTGTGGCGTGATAACGGGCCGGAGGACTGAAGATTTCTACCACTGTAGCCGACGACGAGAGTTTGAAGTGGTCTTAAATCAAAATGGCAGCAGTATATTGAACGAAAACGTGATTTTGACCGGTTTCGGCATTTCCAGTCCAACCTCGTCCGGATAAGCAGATCATAACGAACAGGATAGGAGCGATGCAAAACAAACGACTTCAATCCAAGTAGAGGTACTTAGAAAGCTAGGACCGGGACAGCCAACCATGTGTCGGTGTGCTACGAATGCAGATAAATATAAGTGCATACACAAACACTGAGACGCCGTGTGCAATCAACGGGTTAACTATCGTATGTGACTAGTACATCGATTATTGGAACAGTCGTCAAAATCGTGGTTTGCATCGATCCAAAAATATACACCCGTCAAATGCTGGAATATTGCAGTGCATATCGATCAGCGAAGGCTAAAGTTAGATACAAAGTAAAGTTTCGGGTGAAAAATGGAAAACGAGGATCCGATTACCGAGATAAACGGTGTAACTTGAGAGTTCGAGGAAGTAAGGCAGAAGATAAATGGGCTTCCGATTATAAATGGGTTTTACCAATTATATATATATATATATAATTATATAGAAGCGGGAAGTAGTATCTGGATGCGTAAACAAAATTCGCCCGGGAGCACACGACCGGTTTCGCGGTTATTGTCGCTCGTCAGGTATGCGTATCCGATGCTCTCTTGTCCAAGTGTACAGGTATGTGGATGCTTTGGAATCATCTATTGAGTAAACAGCTTAAGAATTTAGTCCATATGCATATGTTGACCATGACGCATTAAGAGCTCGCTAGGAAGACTAAAGTGCAATTGGGCGCTTGTTCTGACAGGAATCCAACATGAATAAACAGTGGCAATCGATGGGCCCACCGTTTTCTTTCAGTAACTTTTTCGTCATTTCGACGTTGCATCCAGCACCTCCAAGGTGTTCATTGGGGAACTACTTCAATTACCACTCCAGGACACTAAACATATCTCGAATAGGACCAAAATTCAGGTCGGGGCACGGTCTGCAATGAAATACATCATCCACCCAAATTTACTGTTACCGAGTTTACGTCAGATTGAAAGAAAACTATTCTATTAAGGAAGATATGTTTAGTAAATTTTGTTAGAGTGAAACATGAAAGCCCTTTCACAGACAGCCGTTTTTTACACTGGTTGCTTTCTCAGAACGAAGAGAAAACATTCATAAGCACAACGACAAGATCTCCCTATCCAAAGTGCACTCTCTTCTGATCCGTTGGTTGGAATTTTCTAATTTTACTCGCGAGAGTGAACAATTTGGACGTGAATAAAAAGGCTTGACAAATTTATCGGAAAATTCCATTGCCATTTATTCATCAACAAAATTAACGGGCTCCTAGAATGAGACGTTCTACATTTTCTACTATTGTTCAGCATAATTATATTCCTTGCTTTATTGCGCGATTAATTCATGTTATATATCTGGCGAGAATTGGAGCGTTCAAATATTATTCAAGTCTATTTGGACGATGTTGCGTGTGGCATCGGTAATAATTTGGAACATGGTTAGAGAAAACAACCTCTGTTGTGAAATTGTGATAGTGAGTAACTTTGTGGTCATTTTCCGATATTATTTATCCCCTACATGAAAAACGCTCCATGCACAGTTTGTTCGATTGACAGATTGTTTAGTTCGAAACTCTAGATAAGTTTGAATGCGAAATTTTTAGTCGATCGATACCTTGAAGTCAGTTCCCAGTTATCCACATTGTGGTATCAAAACATTTTACTGTTTCACTGTCACAGTAACAATGCAAGCGGTTCACGCAGCGCGCCTAAGTCACCTTGATGCAAGATCAACTTTGAGATAAATTAGGACTCATCCTAAAGGAAAACTTCTCTGTTCCTGACTAATCATGAGTATTAGACCACAGTTAAAAAATACCCCAATTAACGAGTGGTTATCTTGAGCCTACAAACATACGTGACACACGATGGAATACTCGGTAAAATGTGTTTTTGTCGAACAAGCGAATTTGTTGTCAAAGGTATCAACAGTGGAGATTTTGAACGCATCACATTGGTAAACGAATGAATTCTCCTCGAACACTACGGAGTAAGCGAGTTTGTCGCTGTGCGCATCCTTGCATTTGGTCTCACTATCGTTCAATCAAACAGAGCAATTGGCCAACAGGTGTAGACCAAAAGACGTGGTTGGATGTGCTATCTATCTGGTGGTGGTGTGTCCACCAGAACATCACCGAAACGAATATCGATAAGCAGTTTTGTTTGAAACAGAATACTGGTTACAATACCTACTGTTTGTCGTTCTGCTAGTGAACACGGTGGAATGAAGTGAGAGATGCAGTGGTTGTTTGTCAAGACAATACAGATGTGAGGGGGATAGCCGGTCAACTGTTCACACCGAAACAACGAACTGAGTACGTTTATTCAGTCCTGAAATGCGGACGTAATTTTTCAGGAATTAGCAAGCGATTTATTGTTGTTACGACGGTGTCCAATGAGTAACAAAATCGACCGTGAAGGCTCTAAGAAAGAATCTCCAGATGGCAGGCAAAGTGCGATCATAACAGCGGACTCTGAAATGAAATTTGCGAATGCTGCGCTACAAATTCGTCAAAAATGCCGCTGAATATCCGCAATATGGGACACCACAGCTGTCTCAAGTGCAGCCCGAATCGCAGTTCCTTCGGCCGTTGTTTGAACAAGTGCGGTATCAGCGTTCCGAGGCTCAAGACCATAAATGTACCGATTTTATTGTGAGATGATTTTGTTCATAGCATCCTGCTGGAAGAGACATTTCAGACTACGTTCAGAAAGGAAACGGTGTTTTGTCCTGCATGAGTCCAGTAGCTGCCGTCGAACCCGAGGAATCTGCAGATCCATTAGACAATTATTTCTCAATCATTCAAACAGAGACAAGCTCGCTTACTCGAGCCTATCGAGGACACATTTGTTTCTCTCTACCACTGAGTAAAACATGTATTCTGGGCAATGGAGAATCGGTAACTGCACCGGTGTACAAGAAAGGTGATAGATTCCCATGTGAAAACCACAATTAATTTGGTAAGCATTGCATCCAAACTTCTCGCGGACATCATCTTCCACCAAACATTTTATCCTCGCAAAAGAACGTGCTTGAGAATCGGATTAAGTTCAGAAGTCCTCGAGGTTGGATCGACCATGTTTCCCCTATACGAGGGGTAAGAACACAATCACATCTTACATCATCCTACGATCCATCTATCCTGTAATGAAACCGGCGTTTCATTCTGTAGACAGTGCGGTCCTATGGCACTCCGTTACATTGGGATGTGCCCGAAAAATGCCTTTTTTTCAATTACTCATGTGTGGACAGTCGCAGACGAGTTCCCGCCTAGGACGATCTTCCACCCAGGGTCACTGTAAGTACTGGTAATCGTTAGAGTTGCCCTCTGTCACTCTTCTTCTTCAGGAGAAACGGACGGAAGAGAAACACTGTGGAAAAATCCATGGTGCACAAATCAATGTTTTATACTTCCACCACCGGATTCAGTAGAATCCCTGATACTTCTTAGGTCGGGACTTAGCAATCAGTCCACAAATGTCAGTGATAATTTGTTCAAGATTTTATCAGAGCAGGTCTGACATCTAACTACCAGAAAATCGTTATTTTTTAAACAAATAGCACGGATTAAAACCTGGGAATCTAGACGGCAATGAAGGAAATGATATCCGGCGGGCGTCCAGCTAACGGCTCCAGCTCGATGTGGACATCGGCAATCGTCAATCGAGATTCTCGCTTTGAGAATTGCTAAAATCAAGTGGTTTTCTCTTCAACACTCAATTACCTTTATTGTGCTCGCATAGATGGACCCATATTCTCAAGCGCTTTTTTGTAAGTATGTACTGTTTCAGCAATGGACCGCGAAACTGCTTATGCTTTCGGAGTTCTAATTGCCTGTCAGAATTTTTTCTCTAAATCGTTCGTCACAGAACTGCGAGTGTTTTGTAACGAGCCTGGATTGTCCTTCGGTCAACAGTACGCAGGCGAATATGTGGTAAACTGGATGACAGCCGTCGCACCTATGCATCAAATGATGTCGGAATGACACAAGGAAATCATGGCGGGTGTCAACTGTTCGACGGCACGGAACCATCATGTGGGACGCTGAAAGCAGCTCGCCCAAATCTTAGTATAAGGAGCACGAAAACTACATCCAAGCACCGGGCAAGATAGACAAGGCAAAACAATTGGTCAGGGAAACTGTTTTTCGCCATTGAGTACCACGTAGCCTACTGGTCAAGATTGTCATATCCTTCCGTAATGGAGTGTGTACCGAGAAACAGCCATGATCTATAGAGCAGAAGCTATTATTCAATCTTCAAAGAGTTAGATCTAGATACATAAAAAAACGTTGTACTCACTTCTTCGTCGTCGATCGTACGATCGCTAGGCAACGGAAACATGACCGACTGGGCGAAAAGACGCTCGAAATGAATCACATCTATCTCGGATAATTTGCTTGGTTGCCACAGCAAACTGGATTCCACCTCAAACCGACGTGTATCCCACCAATCTGTCATTTCGGTGGGATTTGAGTTGAACGGCGGAACAGAAGCCTGATATTCATCGCCTACGTGAATCTCCTGTCAAACGAAGAGTGGATGATTATTAGAGTATATAATCGGTAGTGTACGTCTGTATCAACGATAAAAGAGCATACGATCGAAATTTTCACTTGACTAAAGGCAAAGCAAGATCCCGTGAATAATAAGGCGCAACGTCTTTAAAAGTTGCGACCATGAACCTGAAGCCAGCAGTGATATAGAATTATGTAAGTTGTGGTGTTATCTAGCGAACAAAGAGGCTAGAAATTTAATCCATAACCCATTTTGCCCATCAAACGTATCTCTCAACAATGACGCATTACGAGCGGGCCAGGAAGAGTAAAGCAAGATTTATTTACAACAATTAAAGGCATGCTGGAAATCTAGCACCAATTAACATCGGCAAGCGGTGGATCCGCCGCTATCCTTCGGAAATTTTCTGCTCATTGTGATGTGGCGTCCAGCAACTTTGGCATGAAATCGCTTTTAACGCATACTCCACGTTTTAGAATCTCTGCGTCAGTGTCCACTGGTTAGGTAGAACACCGGATTTTTCTTTCTGAATACGAAACATATTTTGGATAGGATCATGATTCAGGCCGTGGTATCTCTGCATGAAGGATTCCTTTGCCTTAAGTATTCCTTCATCCCATGCACGTCAAACTCAAAGAAAATCAATCTACTTGAGAAAACATGCTTACCAAATTCCGGCGGAGTAGGGCACGGAGCTTTCTACAGGAGACGACCTCGGTTACTGTTGCTTGCATTACTAGAATTAAGCGGGTCTGCCACCTACCATTACGACAAGATTTTCCTTTCCCATATTGGATTCCCTTTTGGCCCGTTTGTAAGGCTTTCTCATTTTATTCATCTAAGAATAGACAACTTTGATGGAACTAAGAGGACGAGACAAATTCTCCGAAGAATTTCCTTCCACAGGTCACAACATGCCGTGCACACACTGAAAAGATGAACGAGCCGCCAGACTAAGATGTTTAGTAATTATGTTTTCCACCTTTTGCACGATTAATCCTTACTCTCTACCCGCCGACACTTAAAGCGTTCAAATATTGTTCAGATTTATCCAGACAATGGTGCACGGAACATCGGTAACAACATCTCCCCCCGTAATTAAAACAAGATCTTCCGCTGGAAATCCTAACATGGCAAAATCAGCTGTAGTCACATTTGGATGTAATTGATTTCTTCCGTGAAAGACATGGTTTTGACATAATCTATTCGTCCAATAAACGTAACACCCCTGGGACAAAGGGGGCAGCTTGAATCAAAGTGAAGGAGAGACTGTATAAGGATTAACCAACAGAGGTAAGACGTAGTGTGGAGTCTATAATCCATCAGGGCACGGTGAGTGATCCCTCTGCTCATACGTACGTCCACACGTCAGCGTGACATCCACTTACCGACCAAAGGTCGAGTGCGTGCATCCGCGTTAAGATCGATGCTGCTTTAAAAACGCGGCAGCTGAGGACAGACGTACGGAGACTCGCTGTTTGAACATTATCATTGTAGCATTGATATAATCTGGAGGGTTTTATCGGAAACTTAGAAGTTAGGCGCACGATAATATACAGCGAATATCCTCTACATCTCCGTACAGATAAAGCTGGTAAACTCGGGTGCTTTAATTGTCGGCGAACATTTGGTATACGTTAGATGTGAAGAAAACAGGCCATGCATTCATCTTGGCAGGAATTTCAAATAACGTGCGCATTAATTTGGCGACCGGTGATAAAAAGTGAGGCGTGATCCGTAAAATGGAGGAAGAACAGACGGAAGAACCAATTTGAGGGACCACAATCAAAAGCATCATGTTTAGGAGGAGGCTCGTCGCTGTGACCGGTGGTGGCCAAGTGGATTGTGCATGTCGCCAGAAAGGCCATAGGTTTGAAGCCCATATCAGGCGATCAATTTGAAGGTAGACGGCAATTCGTCGTAGTCCGCATCGTTAACACGTCTGACCCTTGGTAGTTCTGCACCACTCTAAGTTTCACTATCACGGCTACCGGTCTCTCTTCTTCATATAGTGGACCCTAGCTGCTATGAAGCATGCCCCTTCCACTGCAGTCATGTGCCATGCATGACGTGCAAAAATGCCACGAATTTCAAGAATATAAACATTGTGTAGAGATATGTTTTCCAGGAAAATCGGTAGGTTATGCTCCACCAGAAGATGTAAAGTATGACAACTTCGTAAAAGGATTTTTCTTACATTACTTTCCCTCGAAAGGACGCCCGATTTTAGGTTGTGATCCATTAATCAAAATACAAAACTCTAGATTTTGATGTTATCTAAAGCATGTCGGGTGTTTTGAAACAAGAAGTGCACAGAGAAATCGAAACTCTAACGTGTTATGGCATGGAAAACATAAAAAGATCTCACAAACCCGTTGACTGACTCCATGCCAAAACGATTCAGAAATATACTGGGGAAAATAGGCTGCATTATAGATTGGTAGCGTGACTTCGTCATGAATAATGCTCATTTTGTTCTCCGTTGTTGACTCGCAAAGTGCCAGGTTTCATGTTTGATGGATGTGGGATATCGATTATCAGAAAACACACGGAGTTTCATCTGTCCCAGCGGAAAACTACGCAAGTAAAGCATGTACTTCATCATTTACGCTGTCAGTTACAGAAACTAAAGTTTCCATCTGATGTCCGTCTAGCAAAATACAATGTATATAGTTTAATTACCCCACGCCAATCATGTCCACTCTCCACACTGGGTGCATAGTCCTCATCCTCGTCGGAATTGTACGAAGGGGGTGACTCGCCTTCTGCAAAGGAAAGTGTAAGGAAAAGAGGATCATTACGAAAGACAATTCAAATTCATGATAAACAGCAAAAAGCTGAGAAAAATCGGTAGAAAAAGTAGAAAAGACGTTACGGTCCGTTGCAATTTGGTACTTCAATATTGTGCTCCTGTTTCAACGTATTTCCCAGCATTACAATGGTGGTGACTGGAGTATGACACGAGACCTTCTGACATCTCATCTTTGATCTGCATGTTGCCTAACATGCGGTCCTCTTACCGCATACCATACTTCACGGCGTGCATATTTTTTTCATCATTTTTCCAAACTCGGCAGGTATTCACACAATGGAGGAAGAAACGACTCCTTTTAAACGCTGCCCCAACTTAAAACTCACCACCGTTATGTGCTACATGCAGCCTCGTAACAAATGCATTGGTCACTGGAAATGTAAGGAATGGATACGTTTACCAAAAAGCTGTTGAACAAGGGTCACGTTCCTCCGGTGGTGGTTCCCTTAGATCACCTGCTCACCACATTCCCTCTTAAAAATATTTTCTTCTCACTGCAGGACCGTATGCTTAATACTTCATATATATATATACATATATATATATATATATATATATTCTGAATACAGGCCATGTACCATTGGAATCATAGCTAAAGATGAGAGGAGAAAATAATGTGTATAGTTTACCACACAAGAGCTTCCTGATCTTCAACCTCCTCGTCACTCGCAATCTATCGGGATCCATGATTCCCCTGTGGGTTGAATACTAATCGGTTGCCCAAACCAAAGTAGAGAGTTGACCTAGGAGACCAACTTACGCCTTTGACCAAATGGTCTAATACACAAAGAACCCTGATGATCTGAGGGTCACATGAGCCAACAGGGATCAGGACCGACTGCTCAGTTCATAGGCCCATCGCATGGGACTAAACATCCTGAGTGCCCAATAAAACCGTCCATGCCAACGAACAAACAGCCGTATGCTTCCTACATAGACCATGTTTACTTCTGAATCAAGGCCGCCGGGATTTTGTGGTCGTCCTAGCGCATCGGTGAAAACAGCCAGGATCAAGCAATTTGCAGAAATTCCTCAACAGAGCCGCGGTTATGTGGCAAACGTTCAGGGCGGGTAGCCAACTTCTCGCTTGAGATATCCGATTTGGACAATGCTGCAAACGTTTAAATTTTGTTTCCTATTGAAACCCCACTAGTTTTGCAATAACTATCCGCTTTTCATGATCTTAAAATGTTACTTGGGACACAAAATGCTTAATAAACTTCTCGATTCAGAAGGAATCATAATCCTTCAGTGTTAAACAGCAGGACAAACCCGTAGACCGATGTTTCTTTTATCTACCCACACACTGGAATATAGTGAATGCGGACAAGGAGCAGACCTACATCGGCGCGAGGAGAAAAGAATTTCGTAGTGGCCAACATACGGAATATGGGTTTACTGTACAGACGCCCTTCTTCAATCAATCTGGTTCTACAGAAGGTGACAACATGATCGCCACTGTTCACGATTCGTTGCTATATACTTTAATGACTGAGGAGACGTGAGAAACTCTAAATGAGTTCGCCGTACATCTTCACATTCCAAGCTGGTATGTCACCTGTCTATCTCCATGTGGCTTCTTCCACTCCGTTGGAGGGAACGGAAAATAGGATACGGAATGGCAGAAGTGCGTTCGCCATACGCGACGTGTGACCTAATCAACGAAGTCTACAATGCTTCATACGGCGTGATAGAATATTTTCCCAGTCGGTATCTAATATTCGATTCTTAGCATGCACACTGCTCACGTGGTCAATCCATCCATTCACGCAAGCATCGATGATAGGAAACCTCGTAATCCTACAACACAATTGGGTGCACTGCGGCACAGTACATACGACCCTTCAACTTCAGCGAAATGTCAGGTGGGCGCCACAAGTGCAGCGGTAGACAAACGGCATTCATGCTTTGGATACACGCGTGATCACCCACGTCCTTGGACAAGAAGCGGCCGAGGTAACTGAAACGAGCAACAATCGTCAGCCTCACTCCTTCGAGTATTAGGTACGGTATTGCTATTGCTCAAATTTGAAACAACACTTTGCACACTTCGAAGATGTGGAAAATGCCGAATTGGGCCACAGTCATCGCGAGTCTGCCTTTAACTTTTCACCCATTACTTCAGAATTATGCCAAAATTACTGGGTAGAAACATGCTTGTTTTACAAGACCTCCCAAGTATATAGCTGCCCGCAGATTGCAGGGTAATGCGCAGATAATTAGTGCACCTTACAATCTGTACGTACAAATGCGCCTAAACACTATGACGTATTTTCCTCTTCCCTTGATATTATGCAAAATCATGGAAACCGTGGTATCAAAACAACCGCTTGTCGCACGCATCGCATTCATTGGGTAGTATCGCCAGAGGTGCATTGGCAACCAGTTTGCGCATGTTCCTCTCTTCTGGTCATCTACCGTTGCAATCGTACTTGATGTCCCCGTATATTTCCAATTTCTTTCGAAGCGTAATAGTAATAACCACTGACACAATTGTCTGCTTTGGGTCTCAATAATCCATTTACAGCTATCGCCAAGGATGCTCCATTGCACTTCACATGAACAGTTCCAGTCAGTTTTTACAATCACAAACTTTGCACCAAAGTGCTTTAGTTTCGACTGCTACCTCAGCAATGTGTACGCAAAGGAGAAAAAAGACCGAAGAATGGTGAAATATTGATTGGATAATAATAAGCTATACAACCATATACAATAGAAAAGATTTCGAAAGTTGGGTCGCCAATGACTATGGTATTGAGCCATATTCCTTGCGAGTATTTCGTGAACCCCAGCTGTGCAATCTAACTGCGTCTACACACACCCGGTTGAGATTTACGCATCTTTTTCCTACGTGTGCAACTGGTCACCTAGACCCATCTATCAAAAATTACTTACTTCAGACAACACTGTAGGACGATGGAAGCTTTCTAGGGGCATTCACCAAACATGTCCAAACTACCTTAATCCATTCACGTTCAGCGCCTGATCTGAAAACTGAACCCCAGGGCCCAGTATCTTAAATCTTACTTCTGAGTTACTCAAAAAATCCTCTCTCTATATTCTCCCAAAACAACAAAGACAATAATCGTCAAACGTCGAGTCCCCGTACATTTCTCTTCAACGCTCGCGTTTTTGAGCATCGATCATATCGCAGATGTACACAATCGACCTTGGGTAGATAACCAGCTGTCCCACGGACGCCACAGATGCCTCCAATTCAAGCCCTCTGAATGTGAAGACACACCTAGTCCGACATACACCCACCAAGTGAGATGCAACTAGCCAAGTAATTAGATCAATCTAATTTACCCAATTCTGACCCTGCAAGAACAGGAACAAGTCCATGTGGACGGGCCCCTATTAAAATCAAGTGACCACACGCATGTCCCAAGGTTTTGTGCTCGACCCCACGCTGCCACCTCTTTTTATTAATTACTTTCTCTTTGTGAATCAGAAAAGCGGCATAGCCCAAAACATAAGTTGGCTGACATATGGAAGGGAATCAGTTAAACGAAGAAGAAATGGATAAGCCAACAAGAGACAGGATCTATGAAGCATAAATCTGTTGAATCAAAACACAGATGTAGAGTGAAAGATGTTTAAAAGAAATAGATAGTAGTGATGCATTCAAAGTTAGTGTACTAAAAGAAACCTTAGGAGGAAATTCGTTCAAGACTAGAATTACACGACACACAACACTACGACTGCAATCAGTGCTAGCGTTCGCACGTCGGAGAGTGCGGTACGAAAGGGAATGATAGAGGATGGCACCATCAGCAAGGAAGTGAATAGGGTGGATGAGAAAATAGAGCTCTGAGGGACATCACCAAACATGGAAAATGGCTGAGACAAAATTCCACAAATTTGAATGGAAATGGTTTGTTTACTGAGGAACCATGCTCTCCATGATACGAGGGCTGACAAGAACCAGCACAAGGACGGTTTGCCAGTAGACGTTCTTGTCAAACTCAGTAGAAGGCTTTGGAGATATCGAACGAGAATATGCGCGTGTCGCCGTAGTTGTGGAGTACGTCCGACCAAATGAGACAAGAGCCAGTAGATCACCGGTTGAACGATTTCGTTCGAATCTACATTCGCTGTTGTACAGTAATTCTGCACGTTTCAGAAACGATCACAATTGGGTGGAGATAATAGTTCCGAAAGCTTTGTCTGTTACGGCAAATGGACGGTAATTATTCGGTTCAGAGATTTCCGAGTTTGAGTACAGGACAAATTTCTACTCGCGATTAGGAAGGTGAAAAAACGGAGAAAAGTAAAAAAGACAGCGCAAAGGAAGGTTAACCGATGGAAAAACTTCAAGCCCGATAGGTCAAATACTGTTCGGACTGAGTCGTTTACGCAAGTCTCAACAGCGCGGTACTTGGAAATTTCCCGGTGTTAGTAAGAAGCGTAAAAATGTGGTTAATGAAAATGAAAGAAGGCGGAGGAATAGGACAACTGAGTAAAGTAAAATTTGAGGAAAGTCGAGAACCAAAAACCCTACCTTTCACGTACGGTTAGCAAACAAAATCCCAAAATGCATTTCGGAGAAGAGAAAAATTGGAAGGGCAGAAACCCAGAGAAAAACGTCGAAAAGCGGCGAAAATATTAGGCTATCAGAAGCAGATGAAACTAGGCATGCGGCTTTGTAGCGGACAAAACATTGTCTTTTTGTCCGGAGAACGAACAACTACTTGTGTTTTATATAAAGCGGCGATGGGGACGAGAATGAGTGGGACCAAAGGGTGTATTGGTAAGCCCTCAAGCGAACAGCACGATTACATGCGTGACTGAATCCCTCAGAGGATTTCTATGTACCGAGATTGGGAAAGTGTGGAATAGAAAGATTCACTTCTTTAGGAACAGCTTGACTGAAGCCACAGAGGTGTGAACATCAACCAGTATAGGGATAGATGACAAAGAAGTTGCGAAGATCGTCTCAGTTGGCTGAATGGTAGTGCAAGACAGAGTTGTAGTGGGTAAATTTAAGGAATGATGCAATAACAACGTTTCAATGAGCCAAGAGTAGGAAGAGTGGAAAAATTTGAGCGGATAAGAGTGGCAGCGAAGATAAAATCGAAAAGATAAATGCCGGAACGACGGGGTATATGAGTGGAGAGGTCAATTGGTCAAAATGAGTTGTTGATCGCATCGAATCGCTCGGCTTCGCGCCCACGGCCGACGTTCCAGAAGAGTGTACCAATAATTCCTGGTCATGAACGTTGTAATCTCACAAGTTAGCAGCATGACAACTAGGGTTTGCAAAAAGAAAGTGCTCAATCCATGAAGTTAAGTATGGGAAACTGATGATGCCTTTGAGGGAGCGATAAAAAAATGGATGAGGTGAATCGGGGTTTTGCGATTGCAAAAGTGAAGATTAAGTGCTCGGCATACGGCAACTGACCTATAAATAAAAGCAAAGCCATCTGCAAGGAGAACAAACGAAAAGTGAAAAGTGTACTTAAAGAATCAGAGATTACTGGTTTTTGATGAGAGGAGGTATGAGTTTCGATCTAAAGCAGAACAAGAAAAGGTTAGGGAAATTGGTGTATAGAAGGAATGTCACAGTTTAGTCCACGATTCTCAATGAGGTGATGGGCTCCAAATAATGTTGTGGATGCGTAGAAAGGTCGAGCGTGATTGTGTAATGTCGCTGTTTGCTTCAGAAAAAACCGGCAACCATGATAGTGAAACTGAATGTAGTGAACCGCTTCAGGCCTAACTTGATTAGGCGTGGTGGTGAGCGAGAGGACGGTACAGAAGTTTACTATTATGATGCTAACACGGGCTTTGTTTCTGAGAGCTTGTTTCTGACAGTAGTGCTTCCCACGTAACCGTCACCCTTGCGCACAGACAATAAGCCATTCATAAAGTGTCCATCCCAACCCACAGTCCTGGTTTTTATTTTTTTATTTTTTCGAGAACCGCAAGATTGTGAACACCTACGAAATCTGTATCCCCTCTTTCTTACACTGCCACACCATCACACTAACCCTGTCAATCACAATCTCCGCAAATTGCTTTTTTTATGAATTTCCTTCCATCTGTAAGGTAGGGTGGGGGTTCGGATCATAGGATTTATCCTTTCCTTCCTTTTCCTTTCCGTGTTTCAAAAAACTCCAAAATTTAGCGGGCAACAATGAAACAACATACCTCCGATTGCTTTTTGCCAAAATCGGGATGAGTAACTATCATCGCGTACACTGTCTCGACTCTCCTCACACTCCAAATCTGGAGGATTCTCTGGCATCTCTACTGACCCAACGGGTACAAGGTTCTGTTCCGAAGGGGGAAACACAGGCACCGTTCCGGTGTAAGTGGACTTGATGGAATCGTCCATAGAGGACGCAACGGCCGTGGCAGGGGAATCCACCGAAGAGGACGTGAACTGAGTGTCACGAGAATCGGTAGAGGGCACATGACTGTCCAAGTTTAGCACACGTCGACGAGATGTTCGCTGGTTAGGGACAGCTTCATTAGCGTCCGACTGAACAGTTAAAGGATTATCTGTTCGAGAAGCGGGGTCGGAAGAGGGTGGCAGTTTCTGTGTCGAATTCTGAATACATAAGAAACAAAACGAGGGAAAAAGATAGCAGTTAGTAATCGATTAGGACAAAAAGCATCGATCAAGATCTTCTTTTAAAAAGACCGAGTTTAGTTCCTAAATGACGAGCACTTTAGACTTGATTGTCATGACAATGACCGTCGTATAACGTTGCGTACCATCGGATTTACCAGAAAAGTTAAAGCGTGCCAAACAAATATGGTGCGGAATCGAGTGATATCAAGTGTAAAAAACATTTTGTGGGTCAAAGCACGTGCATTTTCATGTGATTTTCAGGACTACGACAAGAAACAACACAGTTTTCGTTAATGAATTACGTTTATACTGCTGTTTTCATGATTTTTTGTAGATAAAACGTTACTACATTATGCAGGCCATTAAAAGCGCCCAAAGCTCAGCTGACGGCTAAGACTATAGGAGCTGTCCTTAAGGCTAGACATCTCGGATGCTTAGTGCAGTCCTTCGTAATTGACGTCAATGAGCATAGTGCTATGCTCCTCATGGTGCATGGAAAGAACGATTTGACAACTATCGCCTAACCCACATGTTTCTAACAAAGTGCTCGAATTGAGGCTTTGAGGTATACAGACAGCATCAACATCAACGACGAGTGAAAATCCTGATAGATAAAGTATAGTCAGGCATGGAGCAAGGTCGAATGGATTCTGGGATAAAGGCCGATAGTTATTCGTTGCTACATAGTTGGCGTAAAAGCACAAGTAAATAAATGATATGCATGGCTTCAGTGGACGAATTATGACGTAGATGAGGAATCCAGAAGACCTGACATGTGTGATCAACCCGACACAGACATCCATTTTCCTCCCTTCTTTCATTTTTTCTATATGGATCAAATTGGACCAATTACGTAGCAAGGTGTGCGGAATATATATATATATATATATATATATATATATATATATATATATATATATATATATACGTATTGGTTTGTTCGCTGAGCTGGGCAATTTGATTGCAAATGTTTCATCACCGGCCAAGGTGACATCATCAGTGCTATGATCTTATGAGCAAGAAAAGATAAAGTAATGGCAGAGACATATTCAGATAAGAAAAGAAGTCGAATGCGAACATGCCAACGATTACGACACTGTATTTAGTTCGACAATCGAACGAACTTAGAACAACAGCTGGAATTAACTGAGTACTGGATAGCGCAAACTGAGGTCTGAGAACACATTCGAAGCAAAACAAACTGTTCATAAGCCAAACTCTGATTCTCGACATCCAAGACCAGTTTAGTATTGTCGATATTGTATTTACAGAACAAACCATAAAACCCTGGTAAGGCAGTGCTGTTGTAGCAGTGATCGGTTTTGTGAAATTCTTATTTTCGGGGGTCAACATTTTGGGCTTCATTAGAAAACAAATTCACAATTAATGGTCTTCACTATATCATTCTAAAAACATCATTTATATTTTATATTCCTGTGACATAAGGACTAAAGAAACGGCTATAAGATGGTAAAAATGCACTTCCTTGCAGAGAATGAACGCCCATTCAAGCATGAGCATAACACATAGGGACAGAAAAATAGGTTCTATTTTTCGCCTACTGAGGTAGTCAGAGGTAGCATGGACATGACGGACAATCAGGTTCGCGAAGCCAGGCGACGGACCAACGACGTTGCACGGCAAAAGTAACAAAATCAGTGACCACAAGAAAACATGATGAACAAACCCCAATGAGGAATTACGTTCTGTAATAGAACTAAAAGAAATAACCATTACAATATAAGGATAATAGAAGGAGGAGTTAGGCATTTCACTCCGGTTTAGTTTTACAACCACCTAACCAATGACACTGCATGGAATTAAAAGAAAATATCGTTCATGGGTCAGTCACGTCCTATAACAAAACCCTGCACTTCAAAGATGTGAAATGTGTTCAAGACAGTTACACAGACGTCAAGATTGAGGAACACCTACAGCTTGTCGAGAAGCACGAAATAGTCAGATAAATTATTGCTTGCCTAAGTGTCGCTGGTACCACCGTACAACGAGAACGATTCTTGCGTTTAACAGACACCTCAACCATTATAGTGAAATTAACGTTGATGCTCGTCAACGCTAGGACTTTCCAAAAATTGTGAGATTTTAAAAGAAGACTGGATTTCTCTGACACTCCTCAAGTGCAATTTAACGCCATGGAACTCTGCGATCGATCAAGTCTAGTGCCAATTTCAAATAAAGAAAAACAAAATGAATCGATGGGGGGCGTGTCCGTGTTCTGCGATTTACCACAGATTAAGGATGTGGTCAGTACGACTCCTATCGGGTAGGAATCCGGCTTGATCCTCAGGCATAAACCTTTCGTGAATCTTTGATAATCGGTGGAGGATAATGCACGAGAGCAGCTTGGTTGCGGGACTTACTAAGTTAATTCCTCTTTGAATCCACACGATGACCAGCCACCGATTCACACCAGTTTCTGTGTGCTTGCTACTTTACCCAGGTCAGCCCCAGCGAAATCTTCGCCACCACGTTTGAAAGAGGACGGACAGACAACTCATCAGATCCAGCTGTCGTAGGTCTCTTTAGAAGGCCTTTTCCCCTGAAGAATCCCATTTCTGATTGAGAACTGCTGTCTGCTAACATTATTTTCCTTGCCAGCATAGGTAGAAGGCCCACGGCGGTGAGCTAACTAAACTGCATTTTAAAATCCTCTGCCTAACGGCCTAGCTGATGATCCTGAACGAATGACTGGACTGCCGAATTCTTCGATCAATTCATTTACAATTATCTTTCGCGCACCAGTATTTCTAATCCTTCAGTGAAAATTGTGGCCACTGCCGATAGCCACGACCTTGTCCAGCCTTTCTTATTTCTCCCTAGACGCCCCTGGTCATGATTATTTCCCAGGCTCATGGTTAGCTGACGTGGTAACAAAGGGGCCGAGTTTGCGAGAAACTAAAAGGGCAACCACTGTTTGTTACTCATTTGTGATTTAGAATCGTGTGTGGTGACCACCGCTGCATGGACATTCTTTAACTTGATCACAGGATTCGCTTCAATCTTGGACATTTCACTTGGTTGAGAGACATGAAAACAGTTTCAGTTGGCAGTTAAATCGTCCATTACCGTCAAGAAATATTTGCATACGACGAGTGGTTTTCCTGTTGGCAGGGACACAACAAAAGCGAGCACGCATCAATGTAACCTTAGCCAAAATGCGAACGGCGAAAGACAGCTGCTCAAACAACAATGCATCGGCCGATAACTGAACTGAGGAAAATCAAATACACCGAGGACTAAGAAGACGAGAGCTTCAGGTCAGCCGGACCAAAGGCGACTGCGCAGCAACCTTAGCTACTGAGGTGGAAAAATCTATACCCTCGTAGGTCAAAACAATAAGGCGTCGTGAGGCCTTGAAGTACCGTACATTTTTTAAAGAAACATTACGCGCGTGAATTTTAAATTCAGGGTAACTTTCCGATATGACAGAAGAGACGAGAATGAATAAAAATAACAGCGGGTTTGAATTGTACGTTGTGGATTTATGGGGAAATGAACTTCGCCCAAGTGATTAATGTTAGTTCAAGGCAGTTGAGGTGAAAGAGGGCGCCGGCCGAAAGGATATCGACTTTTAAAGCAAAAGGGTTCAACAGCAAAGGTCTATGGTCGGAACTGTTTTTCTGTTGGTGGAGTAAATTGCACATAAAACGCCACACAGTAGCAGATCGACACAGACAAGAGCAAGCACTGGAGCGCATCCACGTGCCTCGTACAATACAAAATCATGTGTATTCCCTAGATGCACGATGACGTAGATTTTATGAACTGGCAGGAAACTAATCCACTAACGATTGAGACACAGTAATGTGAACTGAACTTTTAAAACCCTTAGACTAGGAACCCTTCTGACCGGATACACTCACAGAATAGAGCGCGGAGTTCCAACACCTAGTCTGCTTGCTAGAGACAGACAGACAAACAGAAAAAAGAAAAAGAAAAACGACAGAACACAGTCCCACGTTTATTGGTGATCCATTAAAACAAGACACAAGTCACATGAGTTCGACTTGTTTATGCAGTGTTGTGAAATGACCTTGGACGAGAGAGTATTGGGCCATAAAATTTGGATTTCGTTCAGTTTTAGGGCCAAATGGAAACATTTAAACGCGCAATATTTAAAATGCCGTCAATTTCAAAACACTCAGAAAAGCATAGGCCTTCATAAAAAAACATCGGCAATGAAATCTGCAACTTCACAAACGTTAGGGTGGTTACGGCTTTTGACGGGAACAAACCCGAACAAGGCAACCATCACTTTAAATTCGAAAAGCTTGGACAACAAATGGACCTTCATTAAACGTTTCTGTCTCCCCTAGATAGTCACTTACGGTAAGAAAATCATCAGCAACGACCATCACACACCTTAAACATCAATTTTCAAGCACTGGGGAGAAGTTCAAACAGAACCTGTCTTTGGTCTAACGATAGCTTCAATCATATAAAGCCTCAGTCGACTGGTGCGTTTACACACAAGAACCGTCTGATCGAGATGCACACAAATGATTCTTGTCCGAGAATTAAGCACGTTCGGTCCTCCTGCTCAAGAGGATCCTGATGTAGCATGACTACAAATATTCGAAACTGGATCACTTGGAATAGACAAATCATAGAGACAGACCGAGATTACATTTGGGCTTCGAAAAGTAATTACCAAAGTAGGGTTTTGTGTTCGTGTTTCGAGGATGCAGTATCCGCTCATTTTTACTAGTTTTAGTTAGAGTAGCAATTTGCCTTACATGGTCCCGCGTGTGAAAATTGATGACAACCAAGTGAAGTAAAATACTGAAAACCACACAGTGCGAACGACGTGGTGCACCTCTGCTGATGATATCACCAGACAATCCTTCCGGGTTGTAGTTACTTACAGAGTCTCGGATATTGCTTGCATCTATTTCTTGTCGCGGCAGTGATTCTATTTTCACATAAATCAAACAACCATCGATCATTTTTGGCACCTCGCACTGTACCTATGTGGAAGGTGAAGAGTGAAGGTACAGGCAGATCGAAAAATACAAGATCGCTTTGTTTTGCTACGATGAGTCATGTGATAGTAACAGCAAACTGTCAGCAACACAAGGCCGGCCGACAAGGACATTTGGACTCAGATGAACGACGTGTGTGCTAAGGATCTGACCGACTGCAAACCCCAAAGCACCGTGGAGAATCGACAATTCGTCCTGATTCTGGGACAGAAATTGTGGTCTGATTTCCTTGACACATTCGCAGGCGAACGGGACTGGCGAACGAAATCCAGACCAAACAACAGAATGAGCCCGAAACGGAGGGGAATCGGCTAGATGAAGCTACGCGAAAAACCGATAACCGTAAAGAAGCAAGTTAATAATACCGAAAAAACAAGGTTAGGCTTTCAGAACCACTCAAAGTGTCTTGCTGACCCTATTGTCACAAACTGTCTTTCAGTTCACTTGCAGCTGTGGTGACATATACCATGACAAAACGGATCGCTGCATGACTCGGAGGGTATCAGGGGGCATATCAAAATGGACGCGAAGTTCCCGGTTGCATAGTTGACTTAACGCAATCTGCCAAAGAACTGATGTGCAACACAAACCCGAAAACTACAGGCGTTTAGTGAGGCTTTATTTATCAGCATGAATTAGCCAACACTTTGCGCAAAGAAACGGCTAACCCTGAATACCAGTCTACCTTGGCATTAACCTAAACGATCTTCTTCCACCTGCCATTCCGCTTCATTGGTAATTCTGTATATAAAGCATTCCAGCCAGCCTAACCCATTATATTACTCACAATTTATCGTCTGCAGATTGTAATGTTTTACGTTCATGGTCGAGAGGCACAAACGAAATGTTTGCATTCCGTGAAAATTGTCCATTGTCTTGGCAACGAGTATTAACATGAATGAGCCTATGTAAGTCGTTTGATCATGAAACTGAACGACAGTGGTGTTAATCGGTCAGAGTCTGGTTGATTGTTCTTAATTGATTGTGAGGAGAGAAGCCGAACTTGAATCGAGACTATCGACTGAAACCCCTAGAGATAGCAGCAGCGACGATAATCTAATACAGTGAGTGTGACATTTGATAAGCTTAATTAATTTAGTAGGCCTTACGATCAAATAAAATAGACCTATTTTCCGCGAGAAAGTTCGAATATACTCCAATACCTGTTGTGATGCAGTTTCGTTGCTGACCGTCATTAGCCGACCGAAATTCTTGTCGTCAGCGCTAGTGATTTATTGACTCATCATAATGACTTCGAATCGATTTTCATTGAATGAGACAGTCTTCTGGTCAATGCGAATACAGGCAAAAAACGGTCCATGCGTCTAGTTAACGTGTGAGCTAAACATCTTTTTTGGTTAGCTGTATGTGTTTATGACAGAGCGCTCTACTGCAACCATGCACGCAGAGACCGGTTTGCTTTCTCTGGTAAATTGAGACTTGCTCAATGAGTGGCTTTTTAAGAGGACATTTGTTTCTCTCTGCTAGGATTTACGCAAAATCTATGTATCAATTACTCTAGCGGAATAGCCATTTCTGTTACAACCTCAACCAACCATTTTTTACGTTTGTCATAGGGGTGTACGTGTTATTTCAGTCAAGTGAGCCAAATATATTCGGATTTGTATCAAGAAGACTTCCCAAGAGTATAGCTGCTCGCAGCGCGTGGAGCAATGCATGGACTATTAGTGCACAAATGTCCCTATGTAGTATGGATAACTTTTCAGGACCATGCAAACGACATTTGAATAAGTCAATTGAATGAGATTTCCAAAAAGTCTTGAGATGATTTAATTTTGACGTAGTTAGGAAATAATACGCGAAGTAGTATAATCTGAGCACACACGTCCCGGTTTGAATCGAATGAGTCACTGCGTGGGTTTCTTGGTATGTGACCATACCGAAGCTGTATTCAAGCCACAGTATCCTGCCCCCAACAGTTGGCTGTCATGCGGCGGTCCTGGGAACTACTTTTACTGGGAAAGTCGCTCTGGTGCCTGTGTCCGAAAGAGTGAAATTGGTTCTAGTTCACCTCAGCACAAGCCTACTGAATCTGACGACAATGTAGCTACCGACAGAACTGTCAGTAGCATAAATGAGAATTCCAACATTTTGAAATTCCTGTCTGTAAGTCCCTAATGATTCGTCCCTTAATCATCATCGGACAGTGCATTGCTTTGCATTCCGTGCTGCTCGAATTGACGATCTGCCATCCGATCAAGTCCTTCACTCTATGTACTCAATGAAGTAAAGCGAACAGAATGAGATTCCGCCCAGATCAGTCGGATGTTTTTCCCCGAGAATATGATTCCTTGAGACCGGTCTCGACCGACTGACTGGCCAGGCACGGCATCTGTTGCTTCGAGAAGCCATCCTGCATAGGGCTCTTTCAGTAACGGAGGAAGGCGAGCCATCGACAAACGCCAGGATGCGGCCTCGTCGTGATGGGGAAAATTCAGATTCAGTACAATGCACTGAAGGACGTCTCAAACGCCATCCGCGTGCACTTTGACGGGCTGCGCTTCAATTCTGTGTCACCTTATTTCGTTGTTTTGTTGTTGGATATTTGGTTCGTTCATGTTCTCCGCTGGACGCTACAATGGCTCGGAGTTACTTATATCCAGAAACCGTATCGCTTCTCAACACGGACTGGGATCCCGTTTTGCTGCACCTCAAAGAGCTTCTCATCTATCTAAAAGAGGTACATGTGCTGGCTGACAGGCAGCTCTTAGATGCACCCGTCCGGCCAAGATGCCCATTGCGGCATTGGTGAGTACCTACATCCGCTTTCTGTTTACGAAAACGTCGGATTGGTCCCTCATACTTCAGTCACCGATCAATGTTCACACGTGTGCTTTCTGCATACAAGAAACTCGGTTGAAACCAGATATCGCCGATTCATTGGTGTTGATGGACAGCTTCAGACTCCATCGACAGGTCAGAGATTCGGACAAGAAGAAGACTGGAGGCGATGGGACAACATACATAAACTCCTTCCGGACTGGCAAGTCCGAATTTGTTTATATGTACTCTCTCAATGGAATTGTCTGTTTCGCGACAGTGTCATCCTGGGTTTTCTCGCCATACAAGCACTATCATAACGAATTTATACGTTGTCCCTTTTAGCTCGCAACACAATATCACATCTTATTTAGACTCTTCTAGTATTTATTGTTCCTCTGCTTGAGAATAGTCTGCATATTATTGCGGATGACTTCAATCATGTATCTACCCTACCACTGACTGCGTCTGATTTGAATGATCTCTGCGTTTCTCCCACCAGAGGTGGTTCCATTTTAGACATGGTTATTACTAACCACCCTGATTTAATTTCCCTGAAACTGTGTGCTCCAATTTCAAGTAGCGGTCATTGCCTGCTTCTGTTAAAGCCCAAGATATACTCTAGGTCAGCCTTCCATTCCCTCGGACAAACAAATCAATTTCAAGTTTGCTCCCTTAACCTTTCATACAAAAACCTCACTCTTCTTCAGAAATCCCTTCGACTCGCATCTGCCTGTTTCTCTTCGATATCTGCTGCCCCTCAGAAACAACGTTCGTCTCAAATAAGTGTATTTCCTCCGAGATACTAAAATTTCTAAGTAGACGCAAGGAGCACTTTTACAAATCCCGTTATAACTCAAGTGGGTGGTATACTTCTATTCTAATAAAAGCTGAAATCAAACGCATGGGCATGGCATTTGCCAGCCAACTCTTGGGTGGTAGTAACGACTGATTCTCATGGTAGGCATCTGATTGTTGTGTGGGAAGAAAAACGGACGTGTGAAATGTTCTGCGTATATCGCAGCACCAGTCATGCTTTCATCCATCCTTCCATTTATAACCTGGTCATATTTGGACAGGATGATGACATGAAAGTTACACGCTTTCCTAGTGAAGAGGTATTCGACCTTCGACGTACCACTAAAACTAGCACACGGGTTGGCATTGACGGCCTGTCTTTAGCTCCTTTAAAGGCATGGTGCTGTGGCACTGGCCATTGCATTTACTCCTCTAATTAACCCATCGTTAAGCTCCCATTCTAGCCCTGACTGCCGGAGATCCATCACTATTATTCCCAACCCAAAATGTAACAGTCCCACTGCTTTAGCAAAACGCTTTCACTCCATCGTCTCAACGTCTTCTGGTCTTAAACTGTCAGAACATGTTATACATAAGCGGCTGCGTTCTTCTATGTACCAACCTGACGATCCATTCCAGTTTGCCTATAAACTTAACAGGTCCCATTTTGGACGCTGTTGCCTCCCTCATTCACCACATTTGCAAGTTATTAAACACATCGATGAAATCTGTGTTGCATATATATCGAAGGTCTGTTTGCACACTGAACGCCAATAGAACCATAGCTAAAAAGAGCACAATCAGGGCGAAAGAGGAAACAAGAAACAAAGCAGTTCACCACAAATTCCACTTCCACCACATGAACGGTTATCCATCGAGATCCATGACCCTTTTGTGGGTTGCATACTATCCGGCTGCTCAATTCGGAGTAGAGAGTTGTCTTAGGTCACTCTAATCCAAGCCTTTGACCATATAGCCAAACATATAAGGCACCAGGACTATCTGAGGGCCACGTAACACACTGGAGATCGGTGACTGATCGCTCAGTTCATAAGCTCATCGCATGGAATTAAACATTCTGGGTGACCAAAAACCCATCAGCTACGCATGCCGTTGAACATATTGCCGTAACGCTTTTGGAATCAGCCATCCATTCCAGTTTCATTCGTTTGTAAACCACTCTTGACAAAAAGTATCCGCGATAACTGAAACGTCGACAAATCAACAACTACTTCGCCCACGCTGTTACTGACCGATAAGTTTGTCTAAAAATGGCATATATATATATATATATATATATATATATAATGATAGCACATTAGAGAATAGTGCTCTTTCTCGTATCCCAGATTCAACAGGATGGCATTGGTTTGTTCAATGAGCTGGGCAATTTTGATTGCAAACGTCTGATCACCAGCCGAGAGGATACCCTCAGTGCTGCGATATAGTAACCAGCGTCTGCTTGCCTAAGTGGGTCACCTCGTCTTGAATCGGTGTTGATCATTTGCCCTGGGTGAAGTGGTAGGGTAGAGATTCCGTCCAGTTTCTTTGTTCACCTTCGTCTATTGCTGACATTTGGTGAGCTGAATCAGCGTCCGTTTCTACTGGCTTGTGCTGATTGGTCCTTCGATCGGATCGATAGATAAACGACGTCCAGATCGGCGTATCTGATTATCGATCTTTTTGAGGAGTGCCAAGCTTCGAGAAATTCCCTCGAATGCTTCGTTCCAACCTGAGCGAGGATTCTCACGTTTTCGAAGTTGAACTTGTGACCTAACCCGTCTTCGGAAACTGAGATTAGGGAGAGTGGATCATGCCTTTTCGTCGCCAATTGGTGCTCATGGACCCGTGTCCTGAATTTCTATCCGGTTTGTCTAGTATTTTTTCGCAATCTTTGCAGTCGATTTGATAGATAACGCTATTTCGATTCTTGTCAGCTGTCAGTTCTTTCCTCTTAGATAGAATCTTTCGTAGGGTTCTTGTTGGCCTATGCCCCACTTCAGTTCCATGGAGCTTGAATAATCATGTTATCATTTCAGAGATATCTTTGATGTACGCCAGGATAGTTCGCGTTTTGGTCTGTTCGGCGATCGTCTGTTGGGAGTGAATTTTGTTGGTGTTTCGTCTGATGAAGCTTCGTGTGTACCGGTTACGCAGAAATACTTGAAACAGATGGTTTTCTTCTCGTTTTCTCCGCTCTGCAGTATTGCAGTGGGATTGTGCTCCTTTGAAAAATGCCTTGATGCAGCTTCTTTTGTGGCAGCTCGGGTGGTTCCTTTGAAATTTTAGGATTTGATGTGTGCGTGTTTTTGCGGTATACGGATGTCTTCGTGTGAAAAGCACCTCTAGAAACGGTAGACTGTTGTCATGTTTCGTCTCCATAGTGAACTTGGTTTTCGTGAAAACTCCGTTGATGACAGTGAAAGTTCATTGTCCTTCAGATCGTTTAATGATCATGAGCGTGTCGTTAACGTAGCGCAGCCACAGTTTTGGTTTGATGTCCGGCAGGATGGTCTTCTCCAGCTTCTGCATCACTGTTTTTGCATTGAAGCCATATATTGGTGAGCCCATTGTGGTTCCCTTCACTTGTTGGTAAAACGTACCATCGAATTTGAAGTATGTTTACAGGCGCAATTCTACTAATTCGCATACACTGCTCGACTTCAATTGTTCGCTCCATTGGTGTTTTAAAAGTTCTTGCAGGGTCTGTCTTGCCAAATCTAAGGGTATATATATATAGTGGTATATCAGAACTATTTACTTTATATGCCATCTTTTACTTACTCCTCATCTGATTTGCATTCACATGCACAAATGAAGTAAGGTTGAACTCAGTAATGCGTTTTGTCGTACTCGAGGGTGTCGGAGCGTTGATGAATCATCGATCTAACTGGGCCAGTAAGATTCACTAAAAGCAGTCGAGCCAACCACAGCGGCTCGTTTCTTTCAATTATAAAGGCAGTTTTTAACTTTTGGGGTAAAGTCTAGGTTTGATTTCCTAACTGATCTTAAAATAGTGCTGTATGGCTCAGAGCTAATTTGGTGAAAGTAAACAAACGCCAATGTTTCATCCTGTGGAACTTCTGCTGTCTGAATGGTAACTCAATTCTATAGAACGGTCATCCCCACTAATGTTCATGTCGCCTTTAATAATACTCTGAAATAAAATTATTGTCCAGGGATTTCTTAAGATACCAAGACAAGCCAATTCATAAGGGTGCGCAAGATAAGCAAGAAACTCAAAAATGGACAGGAAAACTCAGCTGAGGCTACACACGCAACTGTTGCAGAAATAAGCCACAGCGGAAATTTCGTCATTCTAAAACATGAGAAAAGAATAGTGATGTGACTTACGCCTGACTCCCGCACATCAGGAACGGAACTTTCTTTGCTAACTTCTTTAAGACGATCTGATATCGGACCGAGGGTGAACTTCCGCTTGGAAGCTAAGGGATCCTGCTCATGGACAGATTCTGTTGCGTTCGGTGTGTCTGGTGACGGGGAGGCATTAGAACGTCGACTTCGTTTCACAACTGGCGATGCTGAACTTGGATTACGAAGATCCTCGGAATTGGGTAAACTGTTCTCAGTAGTCGACAATACGGGAACCGTTTCACTGTTTGACGAGACGGTCGAAGCTCCCGCAGAGCGCCGGTGACCAGCACGACTTGTTCGAGGTCGTGCGCTGTTTTGGTTAGTTGGAATACTGATATTCAGCTCGGAAGTGGATACTCCATACGAAGCCAGTAACTCTTCCAACGACATCTGACTTTCCTAAAAGGCATATAAAGAAGGAATAACGTCAGTGGTTTTGGAGCAAACTAAGATTAGGAAAAACAAGGCTTTGAATAAAGACAGTCTTGTTTCAGTTAACATAAATTTTTATCCATCACTCGATCGCAGCAAGTTTCAGAGACCCTATACTATACTAAAAGAGCAGTGGGAATCAACCAAAACAAGAAAGTAAGATTTTGAATAAATAGACAAATCGGTAGACAGGAAAGCAAATTGTACGGAGGTTGCAGGTTGAAACGAGAACTAAAACCAAATCCAACTTAATGTTTACAGAATCAGCATCACTCATGCTAGTCATTTATTATCTGTTTCCATTACATGCATATATATCCCAACATTAGAGTGGATAAAAAGTGCCAACTGACTTGAGATACGTCAGCTCGAAAATAAGGCACGAACTCTATCATCATCAGTCATTTTAGTGATAAATGTGATAACCCGCTGTCGCGCAGTTTGTCGCGACACCTGACCTATTCCGGGTTTGATGAGTTTTCACTACTACTGGCATCCTGACCAGCGAACGAGGCCTTGAAATAAAGGAAAGACGGTCGGCACAGTTTTACGATCGTTAACCTTGCACCAACGTTTTCCGTTTTTGGTTCCCAACTCACGGCACTGTCGATCCAAAGGAAAAGAGAAAGATGAAAGATCAACTTCAAGGTAATAAGTTGGAGAACAACATAGAAGAGAGATTTTACTACTGACTGAAGCCATGTCGTCCACTGCTCGCAATTATCGCTTGAGGGGACCTCGTGTATCCCAACCCAGCGATGTAACTGGACCGACACGAGCCAGTCCACTGCTTTGTCAGGCTATCAACGGACGATCTCAACCCATCTTTCAACTATCACTTGTCTCGGAGAACAGTGCACAGCAGTGCGATCATTCTGTAAGCATGCGAAACATGTTTCAGCTAACTCCATAAACAGACAGTCCACAGCGTAGGGCTGTTTATGACTGAAAGTCATCAACTACGGTAAGGTCGGAACATGGCCGTTATGTGTAGATGGTATTAGATCACTGGTGCTTTAGGATTCTCTTCCTCATGGCACCATTCGAATTTGGCGAAAAACCATCCCGCTAGTCAACATTTTTGTTGGCATGCTTGGAAAATGAGTGTAATGATTGCGACATGTTCCATAGCATCCAGAGCCCAGTACAGGGAACGGCGCGGAAGCGGCAACCGTGAACCTGAAACATCGCGTGGCGTAGGCCCACATGAAGACTCATCAAGTCAAGTGTGGTTACGATTCGGCAGGTGGCGAGTTGCCTTGTCATCATCATCATCGTTCAGCGTTAAACAGCAAGGCAAGTCTCACTGACCGCTGCCTTTCCTCAGTGTCACACGTTTATATAAAAAGTGAATATCCAATGAGAACAGGGAGTGGACCTACACAGGCGGGAAAAGATAAGATGCTGCTGCAGCCAACACACGGAACACAGTCTAACTATACAAACGCAAGTGTTTTCAATCATTCTGATTCGATAGAAAATGACAGCACGATCGCCACTGTTCACGGTTCACTGCCATATCCTTCAGTGCCTCTAGCCAACAAGTCGACGAGACTTCCGGACTCCAACCACGAAGGCGTGAGACACCTACTTCATCTAACTTCGCTGAACATTTTCCCTAAAGCATCTTCCATCACCTCGTCCATGACGAAGTTGAACAAGAATGGAGATATGGGACATCCTTGACAAACACCACTAGTCGTTTCGAATGAACCTGATAGTTCACCGTATACCCTAACGCGTCCATAGGTATGCGAGTACAATGCTCGCAACAGGTCCACGAACTTCGTTGGCATGCCCTTCCGGTGGAGAGCACTGAGTAGTGCCGGTCGATCCACGGAGTCGAAAGCACCTTTCAAGTCGAGGAAGACTACGATCGTAGAGCGACGGTGCGTGTGGCGCGTTTCGAGTATCTATCGGAGAGTGAATATCTGGTCGATGCAACCTCGACCTGGACGAAATCCGGCCTGTTGTTCGCGGATATTACTCTCGCGAATCGGTGTCAAACGGCGAAGCGTTATCGAAGCCAACACCTTAGTAACTATCGGAATTAAACTAATCCCACGATGATTGCTGCAGTCACTCCGTGTACCCTTTTTGAAGATGGCCACAATCAGTGACTAACCCCACGATAGCGGGATAGGCTCCTCGTTCCAAATATCACGAAGCAAGGAGGTAAGTGATTTCATCAGTACCTCTCCACCCAATTTGAAAAGAACTGGGTGAAGGTCGTCGGGACCGGCTGCTTTTCCCCTCTTCAGAAGTCGAATATTCGACTCCACTTCCACTTCCGTTGTGGGATCAAGTGACACCTCCCAAGGATTCACAGCTCCAGGCGTCGGACTAGAATCGACATCGTAGGGCCAGTTAAACTGATCCGTGAAATGCTTTGCCCAACGGTCCAGTCTTTCCTGTCTACCATGAATGAGCTCTCCAGTCCTATTGCACATGACTTCACTAACCGAAGTTCGCCGCCCACCGCTGTCGCGTATAAGCTTAAACAGTCTTTGACTGTTACCTGAAGCGGACGCTTCCTCCATCTCTTCGGCTACCTTAACCCACCAATTTTCGCGGCATTTCTAAGGCTTTTGGCCTGCGTCGATGGCCATTCAGCTGCAGCAAAAATCGCATTAAAACTAACGCATGGTCCGATTCGACGTACGTGGTCCAGTATGATCTACAGTTCTGGAC
>LUCM01008787.1:9153-20453 GCA_008360955.1 Fasciolopsis buskii | reverse complement strand
TAAAATACCTGTAGGTGGTATTTCTGTACCTGTTACCCCCTTGTGGACCGAGCGAAGCCCATGTGCGGTTACAGTATCCCCTCCTCATACTGTTCGGTCCAACTGGAATGGGTTCAGTGTTGATGTCTCACTGTCCTGTTCATCAGGCGAACGAGGTTCCTCCCAAAACCCACCAAATTATTACATGCGTGATCGAGAACATTCGAGGCAGCCTGGTACTCCTCCTTCGAAGCACCGGTTGAAACTGCTTTCCCCGTTGCACCGAAGCAAATCGCATGAATCTAATCTGTCCAATCGTGTTACTCCGCCAACTAATTGTAATGTATCCTCGCTTCCACAAGATTCTAGTAGACCGCTCGTGGGTTCTAGTACCTTTTCACCAGACACACTAAGTGCTAACGGAGAAGCTTTTGTGTACCAAGATGTGATCGCCAGTTCGCTTCTGATCGCCAGCTCCAACGTTATGGAAAACGTCCAGTTGAGTCCTGTCTCACATAATCGAGGGTGCCAACATGATCACTGCACATCTACAACGACTGATGCACAATCTAACAGTCGGGCTTTGCCTAGCTCACCTGATTCGCACAGTTATGATTCTATCCGTCGGATTTCCTGTGATTACCGATCTCCAAAACGACCATTGCAGCGACTTAGGATAGACTTTCAGAAGGTGCAATCTAGTCCATCACGTTAGTGGAGTTATAGGCGTACTTGGACAGCGCATATCCGTCAATGTTTCCGGCTAACGCGTAATCATTTCTTGCAGTTTCTAACAATTATCATCTACTATTTCTATCCCATACCGTTTCCCTTCGTTCTGGTCCTTACAGATATGAACGACAACCTCAGGCAACGACTGTAAAAGCACACCATTCCCCTTACTATAATATAACACGGGGCTAAAAGTTACACCATTTCATATTTCCGGCGAGTTTGTGCGTTTTTTCAACTATTTTGTTCTGTCTAGTTTACCCTCCAAAAATCGCAACCAACATCTCGATTTACGAAGGATTTTTTCAGGAGCCGCAGCATAGTGATGCGCCGAGGCCCGCTCAGCAATGACCATGGGTTCTCGTGTGCTTGACCCGCGAGTCCTGCAGTCCGACTTACCGTGAAATGACCTGTCCGTACGGTGTTTCAGCCTTTGTGTTCTGAGCTCTTGTTCCCATTAATCCCGAAGCGATTCAGATGTGCCTTCTGAGATGAAAACCCAAACACTTAAGCGGAAACTTTGCAGTTCAACCTCAGTGCAGTGATAAGGCCCATCCGTGCACGGATCTAAACAACTGTTTTTGATTTAAACCGCAGTTCCCGTGGTCCAACTTTACTAGGGGTAAAAAAGATACTCATCTTTTGGGTCTTATACAGCACCTGATACTTTGCCTTTTAGAAGCGAAAGAAGAGGAGCACTGTTGTAATCTGCAGACGTCGGCCGACAACACATCAACGTGAATGCTCAAGTGGCTACAAGGCAAACCTCTGGCTTGTAAGCGCTGAACAGAACTGAACTGAAGGGAAGATGAGGCACAGCAATATTCCCTTGTCCATATGTTTAGCGAACACCTGCGTTGCATCATCATATGCGGTGGATTTATTCGTCACGGCCGAGAGGAAATGCATCCATTCAACGTTCGACTGTTTGGCCTGATCCAAATTTGTGAGCCCCTTGTAAATGCACTTCGGTGTGGTGGTTGGGACGGATGTTTGCCCCAGTATATCTCCCGAGTTTTACTATTCACTGCTCCTCTGCCAAACAGACTTCGTTGAAGCTATTTGTGCAAGCTCTTTTGTGTCAGAGAGAGAGAACCATTTGAGTCCGACCCGGTAATGACAGAACCACCAATGACCGTTACTGCGCCCTCCGCCGTTTCGACCGAATAGCTTGAAACATCATGCGCGACGACATTTAGCCCTGATCCTGCCACGCACGGAGCATAGTATCACAGTCAGAGAGCAAACTCAGCACGTTTTCCGACTTCCGTGGAGAGAAACTCTCCAGTTATTGAGAGATCTCATTTCTGGGGACCTTTCTATAATGAAGCGAGCAACGCGCGAATTGCGATAATGTCGACCAAAGGGCAAAGAGTCCGGTTTCTCTGGGACTTTCAAGTGTATTGCCTTGGAATCCACTTGAAATGACACCCTGTAATGTTGGTACCATAGAAGATACATGCCAGTTTAATGTTGTGGCAGATGTTGTTCGTGTGGTGGTAGAAGACCAAACTGTTGCAGGCCAGAGTTAGGGCCAGTTTTGTGCAAGTCTAAGACCGCTGTGATGGCATCCATACTGTAAAACTTTCATAGCCAATTTATTCAAACTCGCAGATGAGCCTCATGACTTAGAATTATTTGCGGTAACAGCGCCTAGAAAAAAGCGGTTTCCCCACCTGTCTCCGATCCCGAAATCTCTCTATCGGGAGACATGGTTTTCCTGTGTGATGGCGTATCTGCGAGTTTGAGCGGTGGCTTTGGACTTTTTGTTCTTCCTCGTGCGTCCGCATCTCTTCAGCTTTCACTGACCTGACTGTCTCGGTAAACTATTGTGGAGTAGGCTCAGGCTCTCCGGTAAGGGGGCCGTCACAAATGGAGTTTGCTACCCGTCCCCTCCGGAAGCGTCGCGGGCCATTCTGAACGGAATTTGCCCCTGAGCATGTGATGGCTACTGTCAGCTTATGGGAGACTTCAACGCACGAGGTATCACTTGGCAAAATGTGCGATACTCCTCTGGAGACCACCTCTTTCCCAGGGAATCTACTGGAAGCCGTTGATGGCTTGGCACTGTTCCAGCATTTTTGTTAACCAGTCAGAATTGCTAGTTCGCGGTCGTAGATCATGTACCTATTTCTGTCCTTGAGGTTGTCCGACGTCCAGTATGTTGGCTTCCCCCCTCACTGTGATCCTGGAGATCACGCCACACTCATGGTTTTACGGCGACGCTGGGTGTGGCCACAGTAAACAGCGCTTGAACAATACTCAGCGAAAGTCGAATTTTAAAATCGAAACGCAACTGATTCGCAAATTCTGCACTGGTGCATTACAAAGTTAATAAATATATGAGCGCAAACAAACCTTAATTAATCCTCCAGAACGACTCGAAGCGTATGCTGATGTCACCTCGCAGAGATTCGCGCGTGGCTCACGCGCGTTCTAAAACAGTGAGGGTCACAATCGCGTGGTGAATGCAAACAGACGTTCAATCAAACAAAACACGCATAAGGTAAAGCACCGACGTCATTTATGTGGCGGTGCTCTCCTGAGTCAGATGCTTAAGGAGTACTTCGGGGAGTTTTCTTCAGTCAAGGCTAATAGTCTCCTCCAAATACTCATCTTGGTCCTATTATCTGGAAAATGGCCTACGATTGGACTCCATCCGCCGCCTCATCAGTGCTATAGGTGCTCTGATGCGCGGCTGGCACGGAGAATGCGCGGCTGATTATTCGAAATGAACTTCCGGGCCTGAACTAGAAGCTTGCCCCTTATGGACGCCGTAAGTCAAATGTTATGGGGCCTCCGTGATCGGGAGACGCGTTTACGGCAAAATGCTGTAATCGAGCATGGCGGGCCTTTTTGTCAACATAAGAAGGGCCACAAGGTGCAATGTTTTGTGGAACTCTCCCGCTGTAGTGAAGGATTTACGAACGTGCCCGAAAGATCGAGTTCCCCAGCACCTCATTAAGTTGGTTGTCCACATCCACAAATAGGCTACATTGTTGTAGGTGCGTGGTGACCTGGCCGAAGTGGATCTCGAGAAGGCCGGGTTTTTAGCTGTGCAGTTTTCTTCCGTTATCTCCCCGGAGTCGCTAATATGCTCATGGCCGTCAGGAAGTTCGACACCTTTGTCCTTGGGAGGCCTCACTGTTGGCGAGATGATGCAAGCAATGAATGTTTTGAAACCACCTTAGCTATCGGGTCCTGACTCAAAGCATCCAATGATTTTGATTGAATTGGAGCGGATGAGTGCCCCAAAGTCCCACTGAACTAAACTTTAAATCATTCCGATAATCCGGGCTGCCGCTGAGTACTGTAGCCATCTTTCGCCCGTCCTAGGGTGATGTTGGAGGCAATCCTGTCAGCGATCTCCAATCCAGCTTGTTCCGTGAGACTGGCAAGGTCAAAAGGCACGTAGTTGCCCATCGGCTGAAAAAATCATTTGCTTGCCGGCCGGTTACATTTTACCTACCAACACGGGTTTCCTCCGGGTTGGCCGTGCAACCTAAACTTGCCGCTGGCTCGAGACTACTGAGCACCCGTGAAAACCGCGGACCACCACACGAACGTGGAGTTCGTTGACAAGGTCTCACATCCATCTACTGGAGAAAATAGGGACACTAGGTGTCGGGCGTCCGTTGCTTCGGTGGATGGGAGGTTCACTCAGAGGCAGGTCCTGTTCCGTCATAGTAAGCGAGTTTGTCTTTCACCGTTGCCCAGTCAACAGCCGCGTTTCGCAAGGTCCGGCGCTTGGGACGTTGGTCTATCTCGTTTACACGAATGATCTCTCCTTGCTTTTCGAGCAGCGTTGCCTAATTTATGCCAACGATGTGAAACCGTAACGCGCCATCCCGACCCGTCTGACTTTCGGGACTCTGCAGACTGATTTAAAGAAATTTGAGTGGTGGACGGAACCTTGTGGAATGCGGTAGTTTTCACCAAAAGCCTCTAAATGCGGCGACGGGTTACCCTATGTGTGCGGATGATAATCTTTTGGTGGACAATGATAGAGATCCTGGGATCAAGCGCTCTTCTACACTGAAAAAGTCGACTCAGACTGTCAAGTCTTCTGCGCTTGACAGCGGCATGAAGGAAACTGTCGACAACTCGTTCAACATTCTGTCTGTCGCGTTCTTCAGCAAACTTTATGCCTTTCATGTTCGCCCGAGGATAGAGTATGGTGAGCACGTAACTTCTCTATGCACCACCACTGAATTGGGGGTTGGAAATTGTGCAACGGTAAACCATACGGCTCTTTGCCGGATTTCAAGGAATCAGCTGCGACGGCCGATCAGGACTACTAAAACCATATCCTGTTAGTTACTGTGGGGATCCGATCTATATCCGAAAGATTCTTCGGGGTGATACCGGGCCAGGGAAATTAGCAATGTTCCGTTTGCGTGACTAATCGAAACCGAGACCAACGGATTACGCTCTGGAAGAGGGGATCTATGGCCCTTCCCCTGATGTATCCTGTTGGAGGAGGTGCCACCACTGTATGGAACTCTTTTCTGTGCGTTGTGGCGGATGGCGTGGCTGAAGCCAATGGCGTGAGACACTGAAATAATGTCGCGAGAAAACTAATACTTCAGAAAGGATAGAGACGACGGACGAATAGGGTGCGGGATGTGGATCCTAGCGGCTGAAAGTTACAATGCACGGGAAGGCCCCAAACGGAATATCTCAAACATACAGGCTTTGGAAGTCAACACGGCAACAGGCGGCCTCAGGGCCCCAGTTGTGGATGCGTATCGAAGACCGGGGTAGAAGCAAGCGGAAAATCTGGATTTGTTTCATTTTCTGAGTGCCGTTGTAAGGTCCGTGGACAAACTTGTCGCTCTGAGGGATCTCACTACTCCTTAAACTGACTGGGTTTCCTGGATAGCCCCGGGGAGAGAGCTTCCAGCCTTAAGTCCCGGGGCTGGTGCGCGTAAATGAGATAGTTCGACACATTGCACAAGCGACTCAATGGAGATTCGGCCAAGCACTCTCATTCCACGAATTGATGCTGACGAGGGCACCAAACGAAACAAGGAGCCGAGTTGAAGGAACAAATAGGTAGGAGCGATCACACCGTAATCCGCATGCGAGTGACTCGGCAGAGATAAGTGTCCCCCGACATATAAGGCTGAAACTCCTGTGGTATGGGTAGGAGCAGACTAACAGACTCACTGTCAAGCAAAAGTAGGCGACAACTAGGTGGGATGTCAGTAGGAGTTATTTAAGAGAAGCCAGTTAGCTATAACAGGCTTGATTATACTGCCCAACAAAATCAAGCAAAAGGGGCTACCGTAATGGTGGAGGAGTATAACTGCGAGAGTCGAAAAGCAAAAGCAAATGGCTTTTATGGGCTAAAGCTACCGAGGTCATCTGAGGTACAGAGTGGAGAGAAATGCGTTACGCAACCAGCGGCACTGCCGAGCTGCCTAAGAGAAGCCCACCGCTGCGGCCGCTGAAAGTGATCCAAAAGTCTATTACAGTTAATTACATGCTAAGGCGACTTTCGAAACACCGAGGATGGAGAGAAATAACACTAAGGAGTTTGACTGACCAGCGACCAGGAAAAAGCAGAAGGCCCTCTGAAATTTTTCCAAGCACAGTCAGCAACTAGGCGACGCCCCCCTATGGTGGGGAGGTCGAACGAGCCGATCAAAGAGAAAGAAGTTAGGGAAAGCCTGAAAAAATAAATGCGCCAAAGTCAGCAAGCAGTGACGGGATTCACCCAGCTTATCAACGCCACTGACGGCGATCCTTGCGAAAAGTTTCACCCAGCTTTTCAATGCGTCGCTCAATAGCGGGCGGCTTCCGGCGGAATGGTTAATAATAATAACAATAATAATAATAATAATATTAATAATGGGTATATTTCTCGAAATTCGAGAGTCATGCGCAAGGCAAGATCACATTTACACATAGATGGCGCATTGGAAATCGTAAGACAAAATTTAGTCGTGAAGATGCAGTTTCTGTGCTCTAATGAACATAACCTGCAATAAGATGGGCTAATCTCGAGTTTTGGGCTTCGAATCAGAGCTTGGAAAGCCATAATGTTGCATAAGGGCGAAGACAGAGATAACTGTGGCTGCTATGGACAGGTGAGTCCTGCAACCCTGATGCTGGTAGCACTTGAAAGGATAGTGCGAAGCAGCAAAATCGATCGCCAGGAGGCAAAGGAAACTCATTATTGGTGAAGCAATATGGTTTTTGGCGTAAACGTACTTGTCTAACCAGCTTGATCAGCTTCCCGGATGAAATAACGGGTAGATTGTACAGGGAATGAAAGAATAAAGATTTGATATTCGGACGTCCAGCAGGCGTTTGATTCCTTGAACCACAGGATTCTCGATCAGGAAGTGAAGGCCTTCTTGTCGGAAGCTTAGAAAATCTTTCAGGGTGAGAGTGGAGAGGTGTCCATCAGATGCAGAACTGTGTTATCGGGAAAAATCTTGTGACAGGCAATACCTACAGTGTCGAGAAGCAAACCGTTTGTAATGGAGGTGATGAAGGCGTGGAACCAGATATAAAATATTTTTGCGAACTGAGATAATTGAGTAAATTCAAAGTGATTATCTGAGTTTGGAGAGGCGAATGTGCGAATTATAGAGCTGAGGAGGGATTCGATAAGGAAGCACAATAGTAATTTTCTTCTATAAAAGATGACGGAAACGACAGCTGTAGTCAAAATAAAGATTCCCACCTTCACCAAAGGAACGGAAGAGAGCGGACGTCAGACTTGAAGATGAACTGCATGAAAAAAGAAAACAAATGGAAAGATGATGGGGGAGTGAGTTTGTAAGATCGATTGTCCTAACGCAGATCGCGTATTACGTTTGCTTGCCCATGACCATTGTGGCCACTTATGCGTCGTCTATGCTCGGCTCTTTACGATGACAATACTGAAAACCCTAATATTTGACCGGTACGAGGAAAAGACAGTCGGAAGCGGCAGGAGGTTGAGCATATTTTGACAGGAGCGTGCGAGCGAGGTGCGCGTGAGAAACGCACAAGTGGCGACCGCGCTGGACGGTCAATGTTTGGTTAAACAAGCGATCCGAAGTAACAAATCTGTGTTCCGCTATAGGGCCCCTTCGTTAAAGACCGTCGAAGAAGGGCTTCGAATGGGACCATACGAAACATGCCGGAAACTGGCGGATGTCTTGGGGCCTTGACATCGCTCGCCCAGTTCCCACTCTACGATTTAACAAAACCTTTGGCACCCCCAGGAGCATCTCTTATAACACAACCGTGCAGTTTTACACATCGTCCCGCTTTGCTGAAGTGGCGGTCGCTTGGCCTAAACGTGTTAAGATCGTAGCAGCTAAACGCACCGCGTCCACACCCTCACAACCCCTTCGCCGGCCTCCAGCGTGCACTGTTAGTGTCACAGACGTGTTCGTGGATACTAACAATAAAGATTAGAACAAGCGATTCATCAGATATACAACAAAATGTTACTGATAAAACCAGTGATTACAAAGCTGCTTCCTCTTACCTACCTAACTAAGACCCCCGCAAACCCACTACGCGAACATCTCGCTGGTGTCTGTCGGGTTATCGATTCAATATCATCAGAAATTAAGCAGCGAAACCTAAGATCGTCTAATGCTGTGGTTTATAATGTCCCTGACCGCATTCCACTGGACTCGTTCAAAAACACTGTCCTCTCTGCTTGCGATATGACAGGACACCCCTGCCACTGTTTAAGACTACATAAACGAATGCTGGGTTCATCATGTCCCGTATTGTTCCAGTTCCTTAGTCCTGCTGCTGCAGAGCAGCATTTGATTAGTGACGCTTAGATAGCCTCAAATACCCCGTTCAGGTCCATAAAAATTACCCCTGATAAAACCTTTATTCAAAGGGAGGCCCTCACACTGTATGCTAATGAGAACTCAAAGACGGTACCACATAAAATGAATTCCCCCAAGCTACCCGGCATAACCAGGAGCTTGGTACCTAAACCGGTCCCCTTGGCCCCACCACAGCGACAGGAAAGTGTTGACTTAGCTCATTACCGTCTCCTTTGCCACGGCCATCCGGGAAACGATCGCACACAAGCCCCTCGCCTACGACTTTCTCCGTGGGCCTCAATAACCTCTCTTCTCCACGCGAAGCAAAAAATTTCTAGCACCAATCAAAACTCGCCCTGCCTCATACAGACCCTTAAACCAATAGCTACTGATGGTGAACCTGCGCTTACACCTTCAACAAGCAACGCACTACTCCCCGGGTGTAACAGCGCCGGCGTTATTAGCCCAGCGATCAAACTACTCCAGCCCCACCCTATTCCATCCCATTGTTAGTCCGACCAACCCAGTGCTTCAGCTGCCTGACTGTAACTGCGCTGACTTTCTATTGCCCGCCGTTCGTTTCACGGTGACCGAAAGGTCGTTGCTGCGAGTTCTTCCGGGTCGGAAGGAAACCGCAGACTTGCACCGTAGATTTAAAAGACCTAGCGATGCGCCAGCTGTGCCCTGCCAAAGCCCTTCGCTGTTGCGTCAGATTTCCCAAGAAAGCTGTCTCTGGCCTCCATTAAGCATACCCCCACCGTCATATGGGTACTGTTAACAACCTCCGCTTACCAGCAACTCGACCCAAACACAAGGACCGTGCCCCATTCTACTAATGTCTCTTTTTCGACCACACCTGCCCATACAGAAAAGTCTCTCTTCCTCCATTCCCCCGGAACCACCACCGCCACCTCCTTCTTACCCAAACCCACTTCCTTTCTGCCTCCCTCCACACTGGTCCCCCAGTGCTTCGAGTTACCCTCATGCTAGCATAATGAAAAAGGCCATTTGCCCTCATTCGTCCTCACCTCCAACTTTTTCTGTCGTATCTCATTCAAGGCCCACTAAAATAGAACTAATTCCATCTGTTTACCCAAATATTCCCATCACAATTAACCCTCCACGCACCGTCTCTATTTTTGCAACCCCACCGCCCGTGCTGCCTCGAAGGCAACATACCCTTCTCTTTCGCGTTAATTAACTGTTGCTCAATCCTAAATAAATTCACTCACTCAAAACGCTTTGCTGCGTCTTCCATCCCGGATATAATCTTCATCACTGAGTCTTGGCTTACCGAGGATACACCTAATAGTGCGACTTCTCTTGCGGGATACCAATCCTTTAGAGGTACTAGAAACGACCGCCGTGGGGGCAGTTGCCTTATTTATGTAAGGCAGGGCCTATCAGTTCGAGTCCCACACTCGAACTGATCCAAGATTCGGTATGACTCACTATCAATGTGTCGTCCAGGGTTATCCATACTGCCTGTATCTATCGCCCTGCAGCTCATACTGAAAGTGGGCTCCCTCTCTCAGCAAACGCATTTGACTACCTTGCATTCCTCCCATCAACATCGAAAATCATTAGCGGAGATTTCAATCTCCCTGGCGTAACCTGGTCCACGATTACGGCTCCACTAAGCCTAACATCGTTCGCCTCTCATCTACATCATGGGGGTTGGATACAGCACGTAGCGTCACCCACCAGAAATAATAATACATTAGATTTCATCTTTACACGTACCGATCACCAAATCTCGGTTCACGTCGGAAATAAATTTCCAGGGAGCGACCACAGGGTAGTTCACCGTAGAATCCATGTCCATACTCCCTCTCCCTAACCATCCTATTGACACAAATCGTCCACCCTATCTTAACTGGCAACAATTTCCCTCCCTAGTACACCAACTTGATTGGGGAAGCTTTTTCCTAGCGACTGGCCGACAGACGGCTGCAGATGAATTTTATCGCAACATTGCCAGCTGCATCTCGAAACTGTCCATTATAGAACGAATGAACAAAAAAAGACTTCACAACTTGCCTCCCTGAAAGTCAAATATGCTCAGTTGTAACGGCACTTTTCCTTGACACGTGACTTTCCAAGTTTATTCTTTTGCACCATCTGTCCGATACTATCTTTCACCTAAGTGAATATCTCCTTCGGAAAGAAGAAGCTAGGGCAATAAGGCAAAAAAATCACCCCATAATACTTTCAAAACTATATAAATTAAGATCCTATGATCGGAAACTATCAGTGAACTTCCTAGTTTTGCCTAATGGTGAGTCTGCGACAACCCCAAAAGACATAGCTGAGGCGTTCAATCAATATTTCGCCACCTCCATGGCCCTAGCTGCAGTCAGTAACCCACCCGAACTACAGAATAGAAGTAACTCCACCTCATCTTCTGTATCCTTTGATGTTAAGACTATTGAACGACATTTAACCAATTTCAAACCAGGGTCTTACCAAGGCCCTGACGGCATTCCTCCATTAGCTGCTCTTAGTTGTGGCCCTGACCTATCTTTGCTACTGCTCAACCTCTTCACACTCTCAATTAACACTGGTGCAGTTCCGGTCAAATGGAAGCACTCTGTAATTACCCCTATCCATAAGAAGGGGTCTCTGTATGATATGTCCAATCACCGTCCCATCAACCACACGCCTGTTATCTCCAGGGTTATGAAGAAGGTGGTAAAACAATCCATCGTGGACTACCTTTTAGCCCCCAGCCTCCTTAGCCCCAAACACCACGGAGTTCTCCAATTTCGTTCTTGCTCTACCTGTCAATTTGACTTCCTGAAC